>MU118056.1:55400-94662 GCA_014904855.1 Thelephora ganbajun
CAAAACGGTGACGATCGGCACTAAAATTTGGCTGCGCGTTGCCCATCCCTATATCCAGGATAGGTGACTTGATGACCGTCACGTGATGCAATGCAACTCCTCCCCACAACTCGTTATTCGGTGAAGACCTGTCTGAACTCTAGTCTGCTACGACCACCAATAGTTTCTTCAATCAACCCACGCTTGTCGCAACGCCTAGTCCGCGTCTGTCTTCAACGACCCTCTGTATCATTTCGTCGCGCGTTCGCATTTTCGAGCCGATCGTCTCAACAACCTCCGTTGCGAACGGACCATGATCGTGAACCAGCGGAGAAAACCAAACCCAGTGTTGGCGAAAAACTCCAGGCAGTCAGGGCGGAGAAGATATGGACGATTCCGAATGTTTTGACGATTTCTAGGATACTTTCGTGTCCTGTCCTTGGCTACGCTATTCTGCATGATAATTTCTATGTCGCGACAGGGTTGCTCGTGTACGCTGGTCTCACAGATCTAGTGCGTCTGTAATTTCTGCGATTTGCACCCGGAGACCTCTCATTCACCTCATCTTATGGGTTCAGGTCGATGGATACTTGGCACGGAAGTACAACATGGGCTCTGTCCTTGGCTCGATCCTTGACCCAGCGGCGGACAAAGCGTTGGTGACTACGTTGGTTGTGACCCTCACCGCTAGAGGATTGGTTCCCCGTACGTCCGCCACACGCTTCAAGCTACAGCCCCCGCCTGACCCTCCTGGGTCTGTTGACTCCAGTACCGCTTGGTATCATCATTTTGGGGAGGGACGTATTGTTGAGTCTGTCAGCCTTTTGGATACGATGGAAAACTTTGCCTCCACCTGTGAGTTGTGCATTGAACACTTTGCATAGGCATCTTGTGGCTGAACCGTCGTTCCAAGAAAACCTTCCAACGCTACTGGGACTTTTCACTCCCTTCCGCGGAGGTTCAACCAACATTTATATCCAAGGCGGGTGGGACTGCCAATAAGATGACGATGAAAGGCGTCTGACAACCCGTTTCCTCAGATCAATACCGCTTTGCAACTGCTGCTGATGGGCGTTACGACCGTCTCGCCTATCCTGGCAATAGATATTACACTTCCACTCCAGGCACTACAGTCAGTCGACCCTTTTTGTCCCCTTGTTTCAACTATTGAAGCTATCGCTATCAATAGATGGACTGTTGCAGGGACCACCATCTGGAGCGGTTTGAGTTACCTGGTTGGTCGTGGTGGATTCCGTGTGATCAAACCTCCAACGAAAGGCGTTCGGACTTAGCCGTGAAGATCTTCACTACACCTCTTAGTCCTTCACTCTCGTCGCCTACTTCTAATCTAGTGTTGAAAGGCTCTCGGTATCGCCCAACCTATGGTTCAAACACCTCGGGGGTATCCCCTCTACGTTCTAAACCCCGTGATGACCCTTCCCTGTTCAGACCGCTTCAGCGAGAATATGGCTAATCCTCCTCCCCTCCGGGGAGTATATCTTCCGAATTTTCCACCCACTCGCTTCCATCATCCGGGTATGGTTTCCTAGCGTACGCTCTTGCCCATTTAATTCCCCCAACATTCTGCAGCCTCGTCAGAAAAAGCGCAAGTGTTCGACGAGATGGGAGACCGCACGTTAGATCGAGGCAGTAATTCCTGGCTTCTGCCCTCCCAAGATTTGACAATAGTCCTGCAGGCACCTCATTCTTGTCATCCGACCCTTCGAATACGATGTCCTCTGCTCCATGGATCTGCTTCCGGTCGACTGTACATGCATATTTGATGATCCCATCTATAACCACCACCTTTGTCTTCCTGGGGACGGCCGCTTCTCTCAACCGCTTGAGGATCTCGATTGCTTTCGAGTTCGACCAGTTGTGGAGGACATACCTAAGGAGGAAGATGTCTGCGTCGTGGACCGGCTGAGAGGCGAAGAAATCGTGCGCTTGGATCGTGACCTGGCCGTCTTGGATCGCGTTAGGCTCACGCTGGTCCCAGTACTGCGTGTATACTGTAAAGATATCCGCTCGAACATCGACACAAATTGTTGAAATGCTCACCGTGATGGCATGATCGCTCACGCTTTGGAGATCCTGAACGGTAAACTTGAGGAGGGGGTTCTTCTTCATGATCTCCTCACAAGCAGTCCCAATGCCGCCTCCAACATCCACAATCCTTGTCCCCTCTGAAAGGGTCTCCCAAGGGAACCCTCCAGGAACAGCTGCCGAACTCTCGGAGGATGCGAAGTGACCCATGGCCGCGTGGAACCTGGCACCAATGTATTCGTTTCCAGGGGTGTAGAGGTAATCGAAGTAACTCTTCGCCTTGAACAATCGTAAGCAAGGGGAGTCCGACTGCTCTTCTGAATGGGAGGTTACGGGGTCGAGCAAAGCATCAGTGATGAAAGCAGAAGCCTTCATGGCATCGTCGGTGCTATGTCTCGTTAGCCTGAAGCAACCTAACACTAAGGCCGTGCAACGTACAGTATTTCCACGAATGCCGAGTGACCTGTCGCTCCCTTGAACTTGCCCAGTCTTGATCTACGAATGCATTCACGTCAACCTCGCTGGGTTTGGTACGGTGATGTCACACGCACTGGGTGAACAGGGCCTCTGTCGATTTTCCAGTGTCCAACACAGAAGACAGGCTGTTGTTCGTGAACACATCGGGGCTGACTTCGATGAAGACGTGATGTGTCGCCAACAGCCTCAAGGCACGGACTACCCATGAGAAACTCGAAGCATAAGCATACAATGAGACGGGGGTGATGAGGAAACGATACCTAATTTATCAGGATGCTGCTTGTTCTTCGCTGCGATGTCCTTGACATGTAAACCCTAAATATCCGAAGCAAACGGTCAACTTCGAGAGCGAGAGAGAGATGAGGACCAAAGGACTAACCTTTGGTCCAGCCTCACGCAAGATCTCCGCAACGCTGGTTTCACACGTCAATCTCAGGGACGCGGCAACGGTATGCTACTCAACCGAAGTCATCAACAGTGGCCTCCCGAGCCTACCATAGACGGTGGGGGGGAAGTCTAAAGTACTTACCGAGTGCGCCATATCGAAAACAGCTTGCACTGGGGGCCTCGCAGACACAATCAACTGATCGGCAGCGGCTACAATCAACGAAGCAAGAGGGACTACATCAGAGTCGGACAGCAGCAGACACGCAGGGTCTTTCCCGTCGAACGGTTTGTCGAGTGTAGGGAACTCTAGATTAGCTGATGCGTATTTCTCGTCGATCCGCGCCACGGTATCGGAAAGGATATTGACCAAGTGTCGCAGAGGCGATACCTTCGTTGAGGTAGGCATCGTGAACGGGGTAACGAAAGGCATATCCGAAAGATGGGAGACAGGGTATTTATGAAATGCAGCACATACATCCTGTTCCTTTCCCCGTTCTCTTATCTATATCCGATCAGAACGCTCTCCTCAGTTCTTTCCTTTCTCTGAGGTTTCCGTCTCGTCTAGATATCTACTAGATTTCGACATCTATATTTACACCATTGCTCACACTCCTTGTAGTTAGTCTATAACACTTCCGGGAAACCCTGTGCGGAACAAGTCCTTGATGGTACAGATCGGTGGCCTGACCCATAATGTCTTTGTCGGTTTTGCGGAGGACCATAGGAAGTGTAGCAGGGAGGGAAAAGCGAGATCTCTCCTCAGACCTCTCTCACCACGCAGTATTTCTGACATATTAGACAGTTTTAACATCGGCAGCTGTCAGCCTCCAAAAGAAAAAAAAAGTCGGTGAGGACAATGTTTTCCGGAACTACTGTGACTGAGACGTTGCTCGGTTCCCAATGGTTCTCTGAGAAATGCTCAAGTTATTAGCCGGCCTATTCCTTAGTAACACGAATACCCCCATCGCCAGATGCCGCCTACGTTGCGTACAATCGGGGACGGGAAGTCCGTCACGGGTAATGACAATATGTTTGAATGGTTTACAGCCAATAGGGTGAATGTCTGACCCGGCGCCTCCAGGAGCGAGATCCATGCAACCCTCGTTCAGCCAGGCGCGAAGCGATCAAAGCGAAGCTGGTAGCCAATGGTAGGTAAGAGATGGGAATTGACGAGAGACAAAGAGCCCGTCGACCAATGAAATATCGAGTGCGTTCGACGTTTGGATTGAGCGCCAGGCATGTTTTTTGTTATATAGGACAGGAGCAAGCTTCACTAAGCAGCGGGGAGCTTGGATGACGACCGTCGTTACTGCAGGCCCTGGGCAGAATACCAATGGGAATCATCCGGCGAATTCTGATTAAACATTGCCCAGAAAGTTGAGATGAAGCACTGCATGGCAAGTGTGCGAGTGACCATCTAGCATAAAATCGTTAACTGAGAAAATGCTGACAAGCATACCTTTATTTCACGAAAGTTCGTAAACAATTGAGCGGGGTACATTCTAAGATTCAGTGCGTCTAATGACGACAGGAATAACACCTAGGTGCGGCGATAAGACACGGAAAATGAAAAGTTTGACGGGTAATATACGTACCTCCAGTTGGCAAGCCATAGGTCCCTCGACCGACCACGCGCAACAGAGCGCTGATGAATCCGCCATGAGCGGTAATAGAGACGTCTGATGACAAGTGAGTAGATTTTGGATGAACCTCCATTGTTCACACTCACAAGTCTCTGTAGGGTATTCATACCAAATATTCTCAAGAACGGACAGGGCCCTTACTTCAGTATGCGCGCCGGTCTCTCGATTGTCGGGAGTCCAGAGTTCGTCCTGCGAGGATGTTACTCGCGTCGATTCACTTAGAGCGGTGAAGCAATTTACCTCTTCGGTGAATCCTTTGTTGAAGGTATATAACGGGAAGTTCTCCGCAATCCAAGACTCGGAATGGCGCTTGTCACAGGTATGCACGCCATAGGTTTCACGACAATTCTATCCGGGTATATGGTGAATTGGAAAGACTTTTGGACCCTTTGACAAGGTTTACCTCAGCGACCACGACCCTGTGGCTCGGATGCAAGAGGTCGTCATGGGACTTGTTCGGGAGCGTGATATCAGTCCATGTAATTTCAAGCGTGCGCGTAGCCCGGGTGAGAGGGCTGGAATAGAAGACGGTCGGAGCCGGGATTCCGGAGGACATCTGGGGGATTGTAAGATCTCGTGTTGTGGGTCGAACACCTGTGCGAGACCTACTTCGTCTAACCACTTGTTGTGGGCGGCTTCGGCTTGCTGAACCCCGATCGAAGTCAGAAGTGCGTCAGCTGGAACCGTAGTTCAGTGAATCATCGTGTATTGGTACGTGGAGATACCTACGCCCCCAAACGATTATACCGTCGCCGTTCAACTTGGACCAGTAGCTTGAGAGATGATGAGGAACGTGGACTCATTTACGGGCATTACCGACTCACTCGTCCCATGCCTACAGAGAACGGGAGTCAGAGCGGTGTTTACTGTGAACATGTCCGGTGCTTACCTGCGTGCCGTACTTCGCCTCTGCGACGTTGTCTGCGAACCAACGCGTTAGAAACGGAAGTACGGCGTGCGCAAATGGGACCTACGGAATCCTTGACCATGCCTCCCCAAGAAGAACACCTTAATTGAATCCTCGGGTCCGCCTTCCAAACACAAAGCCTCGATCTTGAGCTGGAAGGTTTGCCAGTGCCCGGGACTCGAATCAAGCAAACCGAATCGATCTGGTAACTACAAGCGACGATCGACCTTGACCTTCAGTCTCTGACGCATTTTGGTAAATACGCTTCGCTCACTGCACCGATCACATTTGGATCTGCTTTAGGGTCATCCTGTGCGAAGAAGCCGGGAACGTAGGCATAAGTGGAATTCAGCGTCATCGCCCGACCGACTAACAATACTGCAGGAAGGATCAGTGAGCACAACATGTGCGGGGTAGAAGGAAAGAGAAGATGATCAGGGATGCGCTTCTTCCACGCAAGCACACCTTTGTTCTTCCCGAGACCAACAGAACGATCTTCTCAATCTGGAAGCAATGAACGTTCACGCCACATGGCGACTCAGCTGAGTAACACCTGATATGGAACCAGAAGACGAGATCGGATCAGCGCCGGGGTTCTTCCCTCCCCCAGCCTCCGCCCGGAAAGCACATCGACCCCGGGGGCGTCGCCACACACGTTGGCCGATGAGGCTTCGAGAAATGCAAGCACGCTAGAACTTCGACTGGTTGGTCGCGATTCTCGTTAGAGTGGATGCTAGATGTGACTGCTTTTTCATTGTCTGGATCCTGTGGACAGCACACTCAGCTCGGACGCTCGTGGCGGAGGCAGACGCGTGTTCTATGGGTGCAGCACCCTCCCTAACGAAAACTCGAGAGTTGGCGTGTATATCAATCTCACGAACTGGCGTCTTACAGACTGGGTACTTGTGCCGGTGCCGCCAAGAGCTCACTCAAGAGGGGTAGTACTAACCATGTGGTCTCCTATGGGTTCCCATCACACGTGAACTCGGCCTTTTCGCCGAAGAGGAGTCGGACATTCGCTTCTTGCCTCTGCAGATGTTAAAAGATTTGCAGGAGGCTATACAGGTCGGATATCACAAGTAGGCAATCATCTTGATTGGTTGCAAAGGGGCCCGCGTCCTTATCCCCGATGTCGACCAACTCTGATATGTCGGCTTAGGAACATGGGTACCGCCATCTTGTTGTCGAATCAGACGGGGTTTACATCTCTGCCAACCGAACTAGTGATATAATCATACAAAGGTTTGCAATGCGCTACTTCTAGTAGTATGCGCTTCAATCACAATACGATGGTTGGCCGAGTCTCCCACGATGGTTGCTTCCTACTTGGGCACCAATTCCGCAGCAACGTAGCTCTGGTATGCATCAACGAATCAACCCCTTCTGCTACTCAGTTCATCGACCCTCACCAGTCCCCACAAGGCCTCTTATGATGCTGTCTCGAGGGGAGGGGGACTCCCCACATGGAAAATGCGCACGTTTTCTAAAAGACCTTCCACGATCATATGGGAGTTCCCAACCAGTGCAGACGCCGACTGCAAATTTCTCAGGAAACCGTTCCTCGCTATGTTGTCTCCACACTGTCCCTTGCTTGGTCTCCCCAGGAACGTATCCTAGAAGCTCTTTTCAACCAGTTTCAGATATTCTCTTCCCTGTCAACTGACCAAAACCGCGTGGATTCTCTATCGTTCTCACACAAACCTGTTGATGCATCGAGTCCTCGCTTGCCACGATGGATCACATTACCCGCCTTGACCATGCAGATCAAGTGTATCCACCCTACCTCGGTGATTAGGCAATGATTAAGCCGTAAGATGCTCAGGAAGCGAAGCCACCCTATGACTGCTCTATAAGGCTCGGAACTTTGCTACTGGTGAAATCGTTCTTCTCTCCTCATCCCTCTTTTGTCGGTCTAAGATGTATTTGCTGGTCGCCTCCCTGTCACTCCTTTCCGCGCTCGGCGCGTTTGCTGCTCCAACTGAATCTGCTCTCGAGAAACGACAAATCCAGACCCTTTCACCCGGAGCTGTCGCGGCTTTCAAGCCATATAGTTATTACGCCGCTTCTGCTTACTGCGATGCGTCTGTTCTCAAGACATGGACTTGCGGATGTACGTGAAATCGGTATGACAGGAAAGGCCTTGATTCTAATTGTCACACTACAGCGAACTGTAACGCCAACTCTGGCTTCCAGCCCATCGCGGCTGGTGGTGACGGCGCTGTGGTACAATACTGTGTGTATTTACTGCTGGCAAATCTTGCGTATGATCACTGAGATGGAATAATAGGGTATGTTGGCTACGACCCATCCTTGGCCACCATCATTGTTGGCCATCAGGGTACGGACTCCAGTAAAATGTACGGACATATCAATTGCCTTATTGGTCATTGCCTCATGACTCGCTGATGGTTTCTTGCTTCCCCTCAGCATTCCACTCCTTACCAGCGCCGACTTTATCCTTGAGGAATTGAACCCGTCTCTCTTCCCGGGCGTCAGCTCGGACGCGAGGGTCCACGACGGATTCCGCCACGATCACGAAAAGTACGTTCTATCACCGCGTTAGCTTGCTTCGGAAGGGCCCTCTTAATTCGTATGCAGCACTGCACAGGATGTCCTTGCTGCGGTCAACACCGCCGTGGATCAGTTTGGAACAAAGACCATCACCACAGTTGGACATTCCCTTGGTAGGTCCTCCGTAGCGCCGTGATGGGCCGAGTCACTAAGCGCGATCCTTAGGTGGCGCTCTCTCTCTCATCGATGCCGTCTACTTGAAGCTCAACGTCCCAGGAAGCACGGTCAAGTTCTACGGATACGGACTGCCCCGTGTGAGTTACATTATAACTAATTCTTCTTATCTCATCCTAATGCCGCCCGCCTATCTCTTTAGGTTGGAAACCGAGAGTTCGCCGATCTTGTTGACAACACATTGGATTCCTTTGTCCGCATCACCAACCACAAGGATCCCATCCCGATCATCCCAGGGAGGTTCTTGGGTTTCAAACACCCATCTGGGGAAGCCCATATTGTTAGCGGCAGCTGGAAGGCATGTCCCGGCCAAGATAACCCCGACCGGCAATGCAGCGTCGGTGATGTTCCTACCATCTTCAACGGTAACCTCAACGACCACTCCGGTCCCTACGACGGGGTTCTCGCGAAGTGCTTATAAAGAGAAAACTCACATACCATTATTGGTGATTTATTTAATCGGGTTTCCTTTCCATATCCCACATTCGTTTAGTCAAGGATTGGGCATTTGGTGCCGTACTATCGTTCGAGGAAAGAAAAAAACTCTCGGGTCTTTAGTTCTCGTGTCTTCAAAGCTAACAAAAACAATGTATACGGAATGACAGTATGCTTGTATCCACACACAACGCGTTCACACATGCGGAAGAGAACACGGTGAAGGAAAGATTGATAGAGGATAAAGTTTTTGTTCGCCCCGTTTCCCTTAACCGGTGTCCATGAAATAGCGGACGCCGTAACGAATATGAGGCGGAGATTGTGTGGATCATACACACAGTAGCATCCTACAAGTTATAAGCTCGCGCTGTCGCGAACGGGCGGGAAGGGAGGTCCAGTGGAAATTTCACATGGTGCCGGCAAGCCTTGTACGACCGGCTCAAAAACGTCCAGGAAGTGGCTCTCACTTGTAGGGTGTCGGTGAGGTGAGGGTGTTTGCTCAAGACCTACCCAGATACTCCAAGTGGTTTTTGAGAGAAAAAGAAAGTCGGACAAGTGGGATGTTGATCTGGAAAAACCGCTCGGCAAGGTCACGTGCGCTTTTGGTCCGAATACTCGCCGAACCACGTCGGCGATCACCTTCCCAAACGGCAGTGAAGGTTTGGGCGCACCCTCTTACGCCTCCGTTCGCTAACATACGATTCCAGGTCTCCCTCGGCGTTTCCGACACCGTAGCGGATGATCCAGTTTGTACGAGAACGCCAAGGAGATTAGCCGACATCTGCAACTCGTGCATCATAGTCTATTATGGCGATACATATACCCGCATACCCCAGATCACCTTGCCCCTTTTCACCAGCGCCGCCCAAACCTTGGATGTTATAAGCAACGGTGGCGCGTCTCAGAATAGTTGATACCCTGATACCCCCATCCTCATTCTGTCTGTCTGTCTGTCATGAGTCTTCGTGGGACTAGGACTCTTTCTCGACTCTTTCAGGCGACAATGAGGATGATACCAGAGAAGAGATATTCCGGCGACGTGAGGGACACGAACCCTTCCCTTCCGGAGAGGGACTTGGTGTTTGAGCCAGATTTTTCTTCGAGTGGACATGAGGGGATCTGGCACTACCACACCAAGTTGGTTTTCAAAGACGGGGAATTCCTCGTGCGCATCCCTTTCGCCTTTTAAATGGAATAACATTAAAATCTGGCTCAGGACATGGATCTAGTGGATAGGAAGAGACGACTACTGTATGCTGGCAAGCTATTCCGCCAATCCGATTCTGCCTTCGAGCGGAGGGGGCAGCTCGAGTTCTTCGTCTTGTTATTCGACAATTATCGTTAGTACACATCACCGCCACTCAATCTTGTCTCGGCAGATGACGGCTACTCTTCACAGTTGTAATAACAAAGCCCGTCGGGGAAGGGCCAAACTTGAAGCTTCACGTCTACAAACGGGTAAGAACGCACGTCACCTTTTGTCCGCCGTTGCACTGCCGATCTCACCAATGTATGTAATAGTCAATACCCCTAGACCTTTTGAAGCTAGAGCCGTATGGGGATACCTCGACCCGAGCAAGACGAGGATCATCAACGTTCCTGGGCAGGGATAACGCCACGATCTCTTATCTGTCAAAATTAGGCGGGCGAACGATCACCGATGACAGTCGGGGAAAGTTTCCCTTCACGATTATCCATGAAGGGCGTCTCGATGACTCACACACGCTTTACGCGGACACTGAAGAGACCAGATCGATGTGGAGATCAAAGTTGGAAGAGGCGATCCAACTCAGGCAACAGTCGAGCCAAATTTTTAAGATGAAGATGCTGAATCGAGAGTCATTCCTCATGAAGACTGGGATATCGAGCGGGTACCTTCCGAAGAATCGGCAGCTCACGAGGACGATAAACTGCATCACACCCTTCAGTGCGTCACATACTCTTCCAGCCCTCCCATCCCTGACGAAACCACATTACTAGCGACACGAGACGGCCGAAGCTTAATGGCCATCGGATGTGTGGAGGGTCTGTGGATTGGTAATATACAAGATCCCCAGTGTGAGTGTTCCGCACAAGTTCAGCGGATGGAGTTTGACCTGGGACTGTATAGCCTTCCACCGTATACTGCCCCTCCAGATGATACGACAATGCACCGTACTAGAAGACTTCGGAATCATATTAATACTCGCCCACAACGTTTGTCTCTTCTACCTTGCCCGGTCTTCTTGTTCCGACGTAAACCCCTCCAGGATCTGTGCGCCTACGACCTAGAATCATGTGTGCCAACGTACACGGGTTCTAGAACCTACCATCCCCCTCAGAAACTAAATAGCGAGGGCGAAGTGTCCTTCTTTAGGGTTGGAATGGTTGATGGGGAGGCTCGTGTTGTCTTTTCGAAGCGAAAGGGGGTGAGATGATACCAAACCCCACCTCTACCACGATTTCTCACCAAAACCATGTAGACCGATATGATTTTTCGGATTCTCAAAATCGTGCGATCAATTGGACAGGCGTCCGTATCTACAGAGTCGTCGAACGCGAATCCAGGATGGTTTCGTGTATATCGGGTACGTTCTACATCCGAGTGTGGGCCCTGGAAATTGAGGATGGTGTCCAGGATTTTTTCTTACCTTTTAATTGCACGGATATAATCTTCCTCCGTCGCAACCTCGTTATCCTCCACCGCAACGGTTTCAGCATGTTCAGTCCGCTGGAGTATGTTTCCCCCCAGACAATTTCAAATGGGTTCAATTAACAACGCCCTTCAGTTTCCAATGTGTTGAAATGCCGGTCCCAGCTGAACGCAATGTGGAGCACAAGAACCTCATCAAGAGGTGCAGGTCTAGCCAATCGTTAGGCATGTTCAGGTTGCAGACGGAAACTTTCTTGCTCTGCTACGACAGTAAGTAGTCCATAGATCTTCCTCGGTCGCTACACGTGTGACTCGGCTCTATCAGAATTCGGGGTTTATGTCGACAAGCACGGCACTTTGATCAATGACCGCATCGCTATTGAATGGGAAGGAGTTGTTGGACGTGCTTCCTACCACCACCCATACATTTTGCTCTTCTCCAGAAGTTTCGTGGAGATTCGACACGCAGCCTCTGGCCAATTGAAACAGATTATCCGGGGTAATGCCATACGGTGTCTCTGGGAAGGAAACGATTACCGGGGTAAGGACCCTACTACTGCCCAACCCAATCAAAACCTCAGTATTATTGGGGTGACCAACGCTCCGGCGGGGTTGGATGAGCTGGCAACCCAGTGTATATTCACATTGGTCCCACCAAAACATTCGCTCTCTCCCGTCGAAACGCGACCTTCGTTATCCACTGCCGAACGTGCAAACACTCGGCTCTAAATCCGCACGCTCTCTTCTCTCTCTTCGCCTCGTTGTCTCGTTGCTGTTTTGAATTATCATTATGGGTCACGAAGCCCTTTGTCCTTTGTGATGGATACAATAGGCGTAAAAATCGTGAGCTTCCTTGCCGCGTGTTTGCAAGAACGCTACCAGGACCCTCTCCATATGCAAGTGTCCGGAGGTAATACCGACATTGCTGCAAAAGCCGAAGCTATCAATACGGTGATTTATCGGGTCGTCATGCTCACCAGATTCTCGACGTTCTTATATCACTGATATTGTAGTATTGGGATCAGAATATCGGGGATTTGAACGTTCTACCTCTGGAGCGGGCGCCACCTTCGGATCAATCAAGCCGGTTGACGGATTTGGATGACGTCTTTGAACCGTACCACGCTGCCATGAAGGATGGCACAACAGCGACGCTCAACAAGGTTTAAAAAAACTAGTACACTCGGCTCTGCACCCACCAACCTTCAACTTCGTGGTCTCAATGTCAAAACCGGAACCTCAAGCACGCATTCTGGTGACCTGGGATCACGGAACCCGAATGCCGTTCGTGGCTAGAGCCTCCCAAACTCCCAGTGCTGATGATGGATAATGTACAAGAATCCCGGATGACCACGGGGATATCTGCTCTACCATGCGCACGAGCAGGAGGCCGCGTCGTTTTGACAGCTCTCTCCATGTTGTTTGCGGCCGGGATGAAAAATCAACCACCTGGCCTTTGGGTTCCTCAATTCAAACCTAGACGTGGTTCTCGTCTGTGCTCTTCTGGGTCGCTGGGTATAAGAGTGAGGGTGAAATGGCTTCTGGATTTTTTGCGGTTCGTCTTTGCAATCTCTTTTCCGCCTAGACATGGTCTTCGTCAACACCAAGGTCATCCTGCCACTCCTGGCCGCTCTGACTGCCCTTGCGGCCCCACTAGACAACGTCGACTCGAGTGTATCCCCAGTAGTCGACGTCGTTGTTGACTCTGACCCCACGGTTGGCGTCGACCCCACACCTGCTGTTGATGCAGTGACTTCACTCGCTACTGTCACTTCCATGACTAATGGTCAGGTTAATGCGCTCACGCCGTACACGTACTACGCCTCGGCCGGATACTGTAACCCATCCGTCACTCAGACCTGGACTTGCGGAGCTAACTGTAACGCCAACCCTGGATTCAAACCCATCGCTTCCGGTGGCGATGGCTCAAGTACCCAATTCTGTTCGTGTTCTCTTGTACGACTCTCTGTTGAAAGTTGCGCTCAATATTTGGTTGATTAGGGTATGTTGGTTATGACCCAACTCTCCAGACCATCGTCGTCGTCCATCAGGGAACCGACGGATCTCAAATGTGAGAGGTCATCCCAAGTTTGGCTTCCGCCCTTCGCTCATTCTCCCTCGCTCTAGTCTCCCGCTCTTGACAGATGCCGACATTATCCTCGACGAGTTGAGCACGTCTCTGTTCCCAGGCGTTCCCTCCTCCATTCGGGTTCACGATGGATTTGCAAACGCACACGCGAAGTGGGTCATTTTTATGGATAGTGAAACCACGAACTCATGTCCCATGAAGCGCTGCCAACACCGTCCTCTCTGCTGTTATCACCGGCGTGAACACTTACGGAACTAGGTCCGTAACAACTGTCGGACATTCACTTGGCGCCGCCATCTCCCTCTTGGATGCCATCTTCCTTCCCCTCCACATCTCCGGTCTTACCGTTACTTACTACGGTTACGGACTTCCACGAGTGCGTATCATGGCGAAGGCTCCTTTGATTGAGACATTTGGGGACTTGACATTCCCTTTGCATAGGTCGGAAACCAAGATTTCGCCAACTACGTCGACAGCCAACTCGCTGGAAGGTTCACTCGCATCACCAACCATAAGGACCCTATTCCAATTGTCCCTGGTCGATTTTTGGGCTTCCACCATCCTTCTGGTGAAGCCCATATTGATGGTGCGGGGGTTTGGAGGTGGTGCTCTGGCCAGGACAATACCGATGCTCAGTGTAGTATTGGAGATACTCCCAATCTCTTCGTTTCTGATTCCAATAACCACCGTGGGCCATACAATGGCATCACAATCAGTTGTTAAGTTATTTTTTATTCGTAAGATACCCGAAAATTGGTTTGTTCATTCCCTCGAACAAAGTCGAGCTTGGTGTATAAATAGAGACAAAAGGATGTCCTATCTTCGTTCGTGTATAATAGAGCCTGAGTCGTTTTGCACACGCAAATTTCTGAAAATCCGCTGGGAATCGTACCGATTTCGGGAGGTCGTGGTCGTGGAACCCTTTCGATCATGATGGAATCGAGTCGCGTCCTGCTCTTAGAGTCTTATACCGCGCCAGCTCATGCGGGTGCTACCAAAACCATGGGGAAGGCTACGCTACACCCACACCTCAACCAGAACCTATGCAACTCTCGCTGAATCGCGCAATGCGCGAATCAACGCCTTCGTACACTTCTCGAATGGTTCCGAACCAGGACAGGTCTCTCCAGACGGTCCTTTGTCAGGCATGACCATCGCGGTGAAGGATAACATATGTACCTCCGACATGCCTACAACATGTTCGTCCCTTATGCTCAAAGGTGCACCCGGAACCACGTCACTCTATCGAACCGGTCCTGATTTCCAACCAGACTTTTCCTCCCCATACGACGCAACGGTTGTCCAACTTCTTCGAACCGCAGGAGCAAAAATTGTCGGAAAAACGAACTGCGATGAATTTGGAATGGGGTAAGCGCTCAGTTGTTGTTCCTGAAACTGTTGTCTCAGATGCTTGCCCAGTTCACTGAACCAGTGTTCCGTTCATGGACCGGTCATCAATCCATTTGGCGAAAGCGAGAGTCGTTCCGCGGGAGGAAGTTCGGGTGGTAGCGCCGCCGCCGTTGCTACTGGACTATGTGACGCGTCAGTAAGAAACATGTACTCTGGTTTGCATCGTGTAGAACTGATTGCTCGCTTTCTACAGCGCGCTTGGCACTGACACCGGCGGTTCGATCCGTCTTCCGGCATCGTATTGCGGAGTAGTTGGGTTGAAACCCTCGTACGGGCTGCTGAGTAGGTATGAACACGTTTCCTGCGTCAACTATGCACTGAATGGTCCCTCGATGCAGGTGGGGAGTTGTCTCCTTTGCAGACAGCCTCGATTGCGTTGGGATAATTGCAAAGGATATAGAGTCTGCTGAATCCGTCTTCGGTTCGTCCAGCGTTGGGAGAAAGTCAGCTACCCTACTTATCACGGGTATCTAGACTGTTTGAATATCTACGATCCCCGAGACCCGACTGCTGCAACCCAGGAAGTTCGAGGAAAGGCGTTGAAATCGGTCCTCTCGGATTTCTTGGACACGGGAAGTCTCTCAGGACTACGGATAGGCATTCCATCCGTTCGTTGATCCAGTCGTCATAACCCCCAACCGCTCACATGATCCACGTAGGATTACTTCCCGAGAGAGCTACATCCAAGCGTCGTAGACCCTCTGCGCGCTTTGCTGGCTGACCTGAAGGCACATGGTGCTTCGATGGTATCAGTATCTCTCCCTTCGACCCCGTACGCCCTCAGTGCCTACTACGTTATTGCGAGCGCGGAAGCCAGCAGCAACCTTGCGAGGTATGATGGTGTTCAGTACGGTCAGTACGAACGCGATTCCTTGTTGTTCTGAACACTGAACACTCTCTTGCCAGGTCTCCACGTCGAAACACCCCCAGGCTCCGACAAGAGAAAAACTGCGAGTGTATACTCACACTCCAGATCCCGTGGGTTCGGTCCTGAGGTCAAACGCAGGATACTCCTGGGTACTTACGCGTTGACGGCAGAGTGCGTACTTCCCAGAGTTTAAGATCCGTTACTGACGAAATCCCTCAGCGCATTCGACAATTACTTTTTACAAGCCCAACGAGTCCGGAAGCTCGTTCGCCGTGATTTCGACCGAGTTTTCAGGGCCCCTGACGTCCTGTCCACTCACCTCGAAACCAATCAAGCTGGTGTAGACATTCTTATCCACCCTTCAGCGATCCGCACCGCGCCACAGCTTGACAGGGATAGTACTGGATCAGAACCCAACTTGGATTCGTACCTACAGGATGTACTTACGGTTCCCGCTTCGCTCGCCGGATTACCCGCATTGAGTGTTCCGATGGGGTTTGGGGAGGACGGGTGGCCTGTTGGAGTCAGCCTTGTGGGGCAGTGGGGACACGAAAAAACGATCCTGAACCTTGCAAAGGTGTTAGGTGTTTCCCAATTGTCGCCGTGATGCTATTTTACTTTGGGTGTGGTGCCATTTCTGCCTCCGGTCTGGGATAACTTGGCTGAAACATAGCAGTATCTTTCCCAACCTAATAAGAGCCTCGTAAACTCGACTAATGATACCCTATAATGGTATTTGGCAGATGTGATAGCACCCCTCCCAGTCGACGCGTCGGTTACCGTAGATCCTCTCGCTCTTGGCATTCATCATGCCCATCCTGCATCTACTCTTCTCTCCCAACTTGTGCTGACGCTGCCTTCCAAATTTCCCTCTGGAATCTTTCATCGTAACCCCGACACTTCAAGCTCCACGTGTAAAGCCGCTGGGTGCAGCTTTCGATTCAGCAACATTAATTGATGCACAAAACTCACCTCCTCGCCCTTGTCAAACGCCTGCCAAATTTCCTCCGCAGTGACTTCCTCCGGACCTGGTGTACCCAGTCCACCTTCCTCATCCTCAGTCGGCTCCCTCCCCTCGAATTTTCGAAACTTAACGCGTACACGGACACTCCCTCCCCAACTTTCCTCACGTATGTACTTCACCCACCCCTTCTTGGTCTTGGATTCATCAATAGTAGTAAGCAGCCTAGGTAAAGGGACAACCTGACCATACCTTTTCTGACTGCATCGTCCACTCTTGAAGAGATAATGGATCGCTGGGCTGAACGTCATACTGGCCCATATATTGCCAGAGGGTCGGAGATGTGGCTTTGACCCGCACAACCAACCGCATGTCCTTGTCAGACCACTTGGTATCGTTGCAATTCATCCATAGACCTGGGGCCCCCGGAACTGACGGTGCGTGTGGATGGAGGGTCTTAGGAGCGGTATCCAATCAGAGAAAAAGAGACAACCATGAATACCTCGAGTTGACTATCGCAGTCTCTGCGTGCTCACCAAGTTGATGCACATGAAATTGTCGAACCCGTGCCGTTGGATGTTGTCCTCCAACAACTTTGGGAATGTCGCCACCGCACTACCACCAAAATATTTGGATAGGAAAAGGCGGCTGACGGAAAGCTCTTTTATCTCATCTTCAATGGTTATGGGAAAGATTTCCAGCCCGATCTTTGAGAGCCTCGTAAATACGGACACGTCGTCCAAGGCTTTCTTATCCTTCTTTAAACTTGTCTGCAGAAATGAGGAAAGAAGGGGTGCCACTTATTCCGTGATATCCTGACAAGCAGATCGAGACTCCAACTTACATTTCTTATCACGGCCAGTGCGTTGGCCATCTCCTGGTCAGGCTCCTCCTTTACTGCAGGGGCCGGAGCTGTCACCTGGATGGCGTCTTCTGGATTCCACGGTTCCGATTCTATCGGCGCTGGTGGTACCCTCTTCCTTCTCGAACGAGGAGGGACCTCCACCCAAAACGTTTGACGTTTCGTAGGCCGCGGGCTTGGTTGATTGTTCCCGTCTTTACGCTTGCCCGGCGACTGTCGCGGCGAATCTGCCACGATCACATCATCGTCATGTATTTGCGAGCGGGCTGGGCTAGGTTCTCGTGGAGGCTGTACTGTTGATTCTCTGCTGATGGGAGTCGGTAGAGCTGCATCACGGAAGAGTTCCTGGAGGCGACGATCAATAATCTCCTCACTTTCGTCGACTGGAGTGCATGCGTCACCAACCGGTTGTTTGGGTTTATCCTGATGCTTAACCTCTACCTTGGCTTCGTGCTTAACCGCTATAATGCCGAAAACGGAGCCGGAAGTTTCCTCTTTCTTGGGACGATTCTGATGGACGATCTCTTCCAGTGGGACTCCCGCATCAATCTAGACATCCCAATCGGATGCGGCGACGGCGCGTGAGCCACCGCCTGTACATGTGGAATGGAAATCAGAAGGCCCACTCACCTCCTCTATCTTCCGTTCGAGAACTACCCTTAACTCTTCTCTGACGTTGCGGAGCTCTTCTTCCAGCTCCGCAACCCGGCCGCGCAGAACTTGTACCTCCCCCTCTAGATCTGCGATATAATCTGCAAAATCCATGTAATTGCACTCCGTTTGAACGAAGACGGCGTTGCAGATGTGTCGTTGTGGATGGTGGAGAACGTCGACATGCACCGACCTCGTGGATGTACGGGTAGTTATTACGTTTCTGATCCCCCTCGCGGTCGTTGTTCTGAGAGCTAGTGTGATGTTTTCTTTCTTACAGCAAGATCCTTTAGTTGAATTGCGTGAGTTCCCCTCGCGTGTGTTACTCGGGCCTGATGAAATTCTCGCTCGCGATCCGCCCACCTCTTGCTCGCCGTCGGACTTCTCTTCGCTCGTGTACAACGGCGAAACCGTAGTTGGGTTGATTGTATTCACCAGAAGGCTTCCAGCAAAGATCTGTCGCTATATGATGGACGCGATAAGGTCCATGGTACTTCCCCGGTGTTTCAGTCCCAGTTCGTCTTTCCCGAGTGTTCCAGTGCAAGTCGTCCTGGATGCCACCACAGGCGGTTTCCAGAGTCAAATACGAGCCTCATCGAATCCGACAGTCATCTGGTGCGATCCTTCCCATACAGCACACAGCACAGCAAGGACGGAAGCATTAACACAGGCGAGCAATGGGGATCATACATCAACGACCGTGATCCACAAGCGCTTGATAGAAGCGAAGAAGCAACGGGCGGTCTCGCAAAGGTGTCCCGAGGCCAGCGAAGGAAGACACATCTGCGCGTTGGGGACCAGGTGACATGTGGGGCGCCGTGTGCAGGAACTGTGCCAATGTAGGGCTCAAGGGGCTCAAACGACACTTCCCAGCAGTTCCATTACCCTCGCACAAACAATCCCGATCCCTTATGCTCTCATTCCCTTCTTCCCGCACCAAAGCCTAGTCTCAGCCTCCGTATATTCAGTGCTCCATGTGGAACATGAACTTTCCATGACATGTGATCCCACAGACATATAGACGGTGCGTTATGGAAGTCCACATCCATTCTCCATCGACACCAGAAGCGGGAGCACGGCACCATCATCTCGGCCCCTCCCTCTCCTCGAGGTCCTTGTACTTCACTTTCTTTGAGTTTCTCGGCATCCCTCGTCCTTTCGTGTTGCCGTACACTCTAAGTTCAAATCACCTTCCATAGTTATAATCAGAGGGGCGGTGCAAAATGGACGAATCGGGAGCGTTGTTACCGTATCGTACAGCGTGGGTGTTTCACACACGCGATCCAAAAACCTGACGGCGTCATGATTCAACTTCCGACCGTCCGGCACACCCAGATACACCCTGGATTGGGGCGTTAGCACCTTTATCACAGAGAAGTGGGGACCACCGAGAGTGGACGTACCACAGCGCATGTCGCGTTGTATGCCCGTTGCACGTGCGGGCACCCATATCCATGGGCCTTTGATACAGGCGATAAGAACGGGAAGTCATGACTTCGCCCTCTCAGATACCTCTCCTCGAGCTCGGCATCCTTGCTTCCCCACTTCCCTTTCCCAATCCTTTCTCCTTCCTTCTCCCTCCGTCTTCCCCATTGGACCACTCGATAATTACGACCCCTCTCAGATCTCCCTACGATGTGCACAGAATTGTGTTCGCTTGCGTGAGTTGCGGCGTAACAGTCGTCTCTCTTCGTTGGAGGCTCCACGCGATTACGACTGGGCAAGATTGCAGAGCCTACGCGAGAAAGACGTTGTGCAACGGTGATTTCCTGTTCGACGCAACCCATGATAAGGAATCAGAGGCACACTACCATTTGTTACTGTGTACTCGCCTTCTGAGGGCACCCGCAGTACATATAGGGAAGCCCGAACTGAGTCTGACGAAAACCCAGTCAACGGATCCACCCATTTATCGATGATTAGATTGATCACGCTCACCTGCCACGCCTTGGTTGTCACATCCAGCCCCTTTGCTAGGTTATGTTCCTCGATCTGGTCATCACTGGAAGGGGTGAATACGTCCATCCCTTGTCACAGATGTAAAAAGACACACTGATCGATAAATCTCCAGGCGATGCTCCGACAATCTTTCGGATAGTTCTCGGGGGACAATTGATGTGTACTGTGAAGTCACACGGTTCAGCAGGCCATACAAATGTCTTCAAACGGAATGACTTACTGCCACGCCAAGTCGATGTCAAGCGTCGGGACAAAGAAAGACTCACGATCCGTGTCGGTCCCAATCAAAGTGAGGAACCTTCGCGAGTCAGACTGCTGAGAAGAAAAGAGAACAGAAATCCAACCAACCCGTAGTACCGAAGTATGCAATGTTTTAGCACAAGCGCACTCTCCGAGTTCTCAAAAAATCCTGGCGCCAGCCATCCAAGCTGTTCAATCTTTTCCGTGAAAGTCGATTGCCTCATCGCCTGATGCTCTGTGAGCTTCCTACAAAAATGAGAAAAACTGCATGAAAGCGCACCGCAGCAACAAGTTCAACAGAAAATGGTTTCCCATCTACATACGCACCCATGATCCTTCTTATCCTAAGAAGATCGAGTCAGTATTAGTGGGGCTAGTGTCGGGAAAGATCACACATTGGAGCCCCCACGCCAGCTTTGTCAATGTTCTTCCTCAACTCAACAGCGCTATACCGGAGTCTCTCTCCAATAGCCTTCTTCCATGATTCAATACCGTGATACGGCAACCCCGACGCCTTCGAGTCATCATCCCGAAACACCTGAAGATACCTTAAATTGGACTTCGTCTTGAAGGCGCTGGAGGTCTGAAAGTTTCCTGAGGGTAGTAAGAGCGACCCCCTTGTCAATCCGATGCGGAAGAAACCCTTCAATCACGAATCGACTGGACTTATGAAGCGGAAAACTCACGGAAGATACACGCCCTTCCCATACATCTGAACGTGGGTCTTGTCATCGGGGTTGAGGATGATATCCCGGATGAACTTCGCGACTCCCAGGCTCTCGCGCGTGACGAGTGTATCACAATGCGGGCACACCGTTATGAACTCCACTTGAGCAATTCCTGTCTCCTCCGTATTCACAAACGCTGAAAGGGTCCAAGCTCAGCACAAACTAGCCTTATCTACAGAACCACGGAGTACCGGAGACGACTTACAAGTATTGATCGGTCGTTCGCACCTGGGGCACTCGACCTCCAGATCTAATAAAGTGATAGACGAGATGAACGGGTCGAAAGGGAGATGTGTACCAGCCTCCCAGAAACCTTCTTTGTCGATAGTGGGTCGGTAATTAAAAACATCATCGCCCATACTTGCCTACAGCCGATCCGTGAATTTAACAACAACTCCAAGACACGCTGTACACTCACTGCCAAGTCTATTGGGTTTTCCCGGAGATTCCTTAACGGTCGCATTAACCACAACCGCTCACAATCTTCCATATACCACCTTCGTGATCACAGGGTTAGTACTCTCGAGGTCAAACATTGAACGCTTGGGGAGGAGGAGGATTAGGGTACTGACATGGGGTTCAGCATATACGTATGCCAAATGAGCCATACGTCCACGGGAGGGATAACAAAATGTCCTTCGGAAGTCGCAAGGAGCATAAGCCACCGTCGGAATCTACAACCGTCCGCCGTCCAGCAGGTAAGCACACGACGAAGAGCTAGACCAGACTACAACTTAAAAACACACAGACCTTTCCACTGCCATCTCAAGGAACCAAAGCCACCTCCCCTTCGCACCGATCGACCTTCCAATGGATGGAACAACATCCGCTATATCCGGATCAGAATACAAGTCCTCCACCTTTTCCTGGAAAAGCCTGAAAGCCCTCAGCAACCTCAAATGGGTCTTGATCTGTTCGGCCGTAACCAGCGGTCTTTTGACGCTCTTCGTCACAGCCTTAAATGCTGACAAATCGAGAGGGCTCAAGGACTCGTCACTCGCAGAGACTTGGGAGGACAGCGGAATATTCGAACTCGGACCAGCCTCAGGACGAAGGTGGAATGATTCCGGATGATCCGTGCCTGGACACGATCTGAGAGGAGAAGCCGAAGGTTTTAGACGCACGCTCGGCTGTGGAGTTTTACCTGGTTGCTGCTCATCTGCCAGCGAGTAGGGTGGAGGAAGTTCCGCCCCAGACATCGTATGACGGTGGAAGCGTAAGTGGAGGTGTACACGCGTTGTTATGGAAAGTCGAGGTCATCGTGATGACGGTCGTCGCCGAGGAACTCACTCCCGTGATGATCGCACGTCGGGCATGTCAGGCGGCCGCCGAGTTGATCGCCACGGTGCTGATTATCTTCTAGCAGTCTAGAAACTGAGCGTGAGGCTCCTGATCGTCGAACCCGTTCACGATCCAAGTGGAGGTCAAAGAAGACTCCTTGCATGACGGCCGAATAGTCGTAAGGTGTGACTACATTCATAGATTTCCAGAAAAGATCTGTCGTTGCTACATGATGATGGACGCAACAAGGTCCATACCTCTCAACCCACTTCCATTTAATCCTTGCAGTGACGCTTGAAGACATCGTTGACGCTCAACATCCTCAACAGTCGGTAATGACTCGAAAGCACCCCACGTCAAGTCCGCCTGTGCAACTCAACCCAGCATGCACCTACAAGCGTTTCCCAGAGTTAAACGCGCGAACCTCGTTGAATCTGGTAGTGGCTGGTGAACGAGTACGATTCTCCCCGCGTCACACGGAGTAAGGAGGATGGAGACAGGCGGGTCGACAATGTGATGTTCAGGCGTTTGATTAGGAGTGAAGAAGCAAGGAGTCGGCCTCGCAAGGGTGTCCTGAGAACATCGAAGGAAGACACAACCGTATGTTCCGAGTTGCAAATAACCCCAACCTACGTGAGTGGCGGACCCGGTGATACGTGAGACGCTGTGCACGAACCCGCAGCCACTTGAGGCTTGAAAGCCCAGACGATGCACCCCATCAGTTCCTTCGGATAGCACCTGCCCCACTATTCTCCGATCGGACTGCGAGGCCCCAACTTCGTCCTGTCAACCTCAGTCAGCAACTCACCATCCGCATGTGTACTACCATCAATCAATACTGTCCCTTCATCGATGTCATCCCTTGACGCGCAACAGATCGCTGACCACCAGGTCCAGAAGGAGACGGCTGATCGGATACAGTAAGGTCAGCATGTAAAGCAGGGTTTAGCGCGTGGTTGCAGGTAATGGAGTTGATACAACTTCCCCACTACCACCACCATCCATCAATATCAACCCTTACTCGATGGCCTCGGATAAAACAGTCACAAACGAACGAACAAGGCGTTTGAACCTCCGAGCCTGCGCTTCGCCCGTGATCTCACATCTTCACTGCGGACCTGAACAGAAGCAGATCCGCATTTCCGCGGAAGTCCTCGGTTACACACCCAGGGAGAGCATCTGCGAGGATCAGAAGAATACGAACCCGCGTGTGACCGCTATCCAGTGACCCTAAGACCCTGGGATGAGTCTCTGATGATGAGTGCTTGACCAGCATGTCGGTTCCTGTTTCTGACAGCGCCCACCATCATTATCATACTCCCACTGCGATCGCGGACAAACAAAACGACTCCACGGCCGTTAGAGACTAGACAGGCCGTATAGAGGATAAATCAAATCCAAATAGAAACGAACTTCGGAAAAAAGGCAGAAAAAATGGTACCTTGCCCACATTCCGACACATCCCCAGATTCATGATGCTTGGATGTTGAACCTAGATTAGGAGACTGCGTAAAGCCATCAGCGAATAACGTCACAGCCCCTAAAACGACTTACGTTGCGAGCGTGTGGGAAGCGAGTCCCGGGCCGCGAGACGACATTGGAGCTGTGGGGATCCGAGAGTAATCTCACGATGGCGAGCGATCCCAGCATTCAAACCTGAAGAAAACGTGTACTCGCACCGTGTATGCGGACGTACCGCAGGTCATGAAAGTCTCACACCTCCGCGGATGGAGTGAGAAACCTTTGTGGAATCGCATCCGTGTATCCGCATTCCACTGGGGTGAAACAACCAAAGAAAACACAAACCCACCGACAAAAAAAACAAGCCCTGAAAGTAACGGGCCAAAACCAAAACCCCACCCACCCCTCACCCATCCCCGTTTCCAGTTCCTCACGTATACCCGCAGCGGGCCACCCAATTCGAAAGTTAGTAAAACCAGACTCCACACACCCACAAAAAACTCGGCCCGTGAGACAGAACTCACAATGAGATCATCGTATAACATTTCCACACCTTCGTTAGATCACGGACCTGAGATATCTTAGGGGTTCAACCGGGCCGAATGAACATATGGGGTCACAATCCTACGGTTCCACGGTCGGTGGCCTGGAGACTTCGACCCCATGCCCTATAGTACGCAGTAATCGCACTCACAGATGATCATTGTAGAAGCGAGAAAACGGTCAGGAACCTAGATAACCACATAGGAGTGAGGCTCCACGGGCATCGAACCATTCATGATCATCGAAACAGGGGTGTGAACCCACACTGATGAACCCGAAACTCTGCAGAAACGTTAAGCCGCCGCGAGCCCTTTCCAGATCTCGTGTTAGTGGCTGCAGGGGGAGCAAAGTGAGCCGCTAGTAGCACATCTTGACCGCGTTCTGGTATGTGTGGGTCTTAGGTGTGGAGCGAAGCAAGGAACATTTGCGAGATGAGGGAAGGGAAGAGACAAAGGCAAAACGTACGTCATGCGAAAAAAAAGCAGCACGAGAACCCGACCACGGGAGCGGGGTCTAATGTTTTGATTGATGTCAGACTTCAAAACTCTCTCTGAAGGGATCTATTCATTAAGTAGTAGGGACGCCGGCGGGTTGGCCCTCGGGGATAACTGTACACCGATAACGTAGATATCATACAAACCGCGAATCCATGCGTGTAACGTATACGTATATGACTCGCGGGACACACGGAAGTCCGAGCCCGGAGGAAGTAGAGAAACACCAGATGTATACTTCTTGCACATTGAATGCCAGACCAGGTCGATGAGGGTTTCATGGGAGTCGTCTGCACCTAACTCTTGGCGCGCTCACCGAAAGCCTCTGCAGAACTCGATACATAGATAACCAAAGGGTTCCACTATACTCAATACGCCCAGTGAATAGCGTTGACGGCCTCCGATGGCCCTCCGCCTCCTCCAGTTTCTAGGTAGATAAGATTTTCAAACGAACCCGTGGCCATGAATTTCCAACTGTGCATACAGTTCGCCAGTGGAGTAAACGAAGAGTAACGAGGAAACCCCTCTCGCTAATCGCGCCCCTATCACACCATTGTAACAAGCGAACGGAGGAAAACGGAGCGAGTTGAGCATGATACCATGAGTGTAACAGTGAACCAGGGGTATGGCTGAGCATCAACCAATATCCAATGGAAAAATACTCCACCCTGTGGTCTGAGCGCCGGCCTCATAGCGCATTGCTTCCATCGAAGCATTCACATAGAAAAAAAAAAGATCGGGATCCGGCGCTCATGACCGTCGTTCGCGGCCAGCTCCCGAACGGATAATTACCATTTCACATGCTCGTCCTCATTGGATGAGCTAGGGAAAACACTGAAAAATTCATTAGGGGGGTGTCACTGTCAGGATGTATCATGACACCCACGACATCTGTGACCATCTCATTGAGCGTGAAGCGACCCTGAGGCCGATACAGTGGCGCAGGCCTCGCCACACATCGAACCTTAAAGCTACAAACGGCCTCGTATCACTTGTCAATGGGATCTAGGCCCATACCGATCGAATAACTTGAAGTAGAGGAACGAAAGACAAACGGTGACCGGTGATTCCACTTTCAAGGGGAAGGAAGTCTTTCCGTACACTTCGGCTTTGGTACAGAAAAAACGCCTATTGAATTTGACGCCCTGTGCATGGCGTAGCGGGATATGACAAAGCACGCAAACCGCAGTGTCACCTTTGCACGCGAAGCAAGATCAGGGGAACAAAGGCGAGTCGTTCCCATTGGTTGCATGAGTTCCCGTTCGGAGAGTTCGATGAGGGGCGAAGGTTTGAACCCCCTGCGAAGCCGCTCAAGCCTCACGCGTAATCATCCGAGCTGTTCCTAGGCTTCGAGATACCTTGGAAACCCCCCCCAAAAGGAAAGGGTTGGCAGAGTACGGGCCTAAACCTAGCTTGGAGTCTGACCGGCTGTTGTGGAAACTGAATTGGGCATGCTGGCATATCAACGGCATATAGACTATATCGTTATGGGCTTACCCAGGTACGAAAACTCTAACCGCTCGGTCCATATACCCGCCTAGACCATCTTTGGGGACGGCGTTTTACAGTGTCTCAGCAAACTCCACAAATCTATGACAGATTGAATGATATACAGTAAGTACCGTGATATCATATAGAAACACGACACATTCGGATCTCATCCGTACCCACTTTCATATGAGATGCGTTGCGTTCCAGCGGCCGTGTTCCGCAGCTACGATGTGTGGCGAGGAAGAAGGAGAGGGGCGTCTGTTCGAAACCATTGCGACCTTTGACAAGTGTTACAGCTTGCAGGGTTCCGTAATCATGACGACGCTTTCCTCCCTCCTTGAGGTAGGTCCAGGGTCGGAAGGTAGCGACGGGGTTGAAACGTTGACCGGTTGACGGCAAGGGGTGGACCGGGGGACCACATGTGTCCGTGGTAGTGGACTCCCGCTCCTGGGCACCCGAGTGCTGAGCGCCACCCAACACGCAAATGATGGCAAGCTTAACTTCCGAGATGTAGCGCTGGCAGGGTCAATTGTGAGGAAATTGATTGGAACCTCGTGAGTTTGTGAGACCTGGTCTCATGAACTCGAGATTCAAAAGAGACTCGGCGAGCCTCGGGAGCACAGCGATGAACGTTTTAAGCGTACTACGATCCTTGAGATTGGTCGTGAACCACATGGAAGGTTTCGGTGAATCATATACAAAAAAGGATAAAATACCGTCCGGATACAATGAGAAGATGGTAGGTAGAATACAACGAAATGGACTTCAAAGGGAGTCTAACACATTCATATCCGGTCAGGTCATAGATATGGGTTACGGGTAACCGGGATGATTAGAGTAGGCGCCCAATACCACCACAAAGGTCGCAGGTGTTATTGGACAGAAGGAAACCAAAAGTTTTTCCGGAACCGAAGCAATTCCAACACAGATTGCCGCCAATCCGTGGATCGCCTGGGCGAACAACGAGTGGTGTTTGAGGGCCATTCCGAGGCCGAGTAGAGGACGTGTTGCGGATCGCTGGTGCTGTTATGAGGCTGGATTGAGGACGAGGGGGTAAAGGTGGAGGAAGAGAGCGGCGTTGCGGGTAAACTGGTGAGGGTGGGGGAGAATACGAGCGCCTAGCCGAATTGCCGGGGTGGGATGAAAGGTCGTTCCGAACTTGATTTACGATTGAAGTGATGGATCGGCTGAGACTTGGACTGGAATTCGTTGTGGTCGATCGGAAATTCGGGAGAGGTCTCTGTCTATTTGACGGACCGTCATTCCAAGACGAATAGATGATAGGTCCAGAATATGGTTTGGAATACTTCTCCCAGCATTTGCGACAGGGGTGGGAGGGGTCGGACGATTTGTAACCGGTGTTATGGCCTGGTATACCGTCAGCAAGCGCAGACGGGATTTGGAGAGGTAGAGGCAGACAGACATTTGTAACACTCGTAGCCCGTCAGATAGACCAATGTTTTACCGTTATTCAGCAGCGGATGACCAGGGACGGGTGTTCGGGTAGGTTTCCCATCGTCGGGGATAGAGTTTTGGGTTTGAGATTGAGGTTGGGGAGGGGGAGGTTGGTGCGGGAGAGATTCGGCAGATCGAGACAGTCCACCTCCTGCAGCGTAAAAGTCTCGAGCGAAATCAGACAGTTCTCTGGAGGTTTGTCTGGGATGTCGCTGTCGTTGCTGCTGTTGCTGCTGTCTGCGAGCCTGCTGCGGAGGGGGTTGGAAAGGACGTGTTGGCCCAAGCTCTAGTGTCACTTCGTCTGCAGGGTGGGGGGTGTATGGAGGAGGCAAGTCGTCGGTTTCTTCGAGGGTTTGGGAGGTTTGGATTGGTGTGCGAAAAGGATTTGGGGCGGACATGATTATGCTCGGAGATGGAGAACGGGAAATTCGAATAATCACAATCACACCGAAATGCCGATCGCCCCTTGCCGAAGCACAGACGGGAAGGGTGAGACGAAAATAGAATGGATATATATATCGCACTTCCCTTTCTCGTTCCTTGTGACCAAATCCCTCCTCCTCATCTTCCTCTTGGATTTTTTTTTTTTACCTTCAAGCATGGGCAGAAGAAAGATCGAAATTCAACCCATCACCGTTCGTTTTCTCTCTACGCCTACCCTCGTCCCATCCCTGACCTTTCTCCTCTCCAGCACGAGAGGAACAGATCCGTCACCTTCCTCAAGGTCTGCTATCCATCCGTCCAAGTGTATTTTCGTCTTTCTCACCCTTTTCCAGAGGAAGAATGGTCTCTTCAAAAAAGCTTACGAGCTCGGTGTTCTTTGCTCCGTCGACGTCGCCGTCATCGTCTTCGACAATAAGCAGGGCGGTCCTCGTCTCTACCAGTACGGTTCAGACGATGTCATTACCATCGTCGAACGAGCCATGAGGGTATGCACCGCCCCTCTCTCCTCCCAGATATTCGCTGAATCGTTCCAGTTCGAGGGTGATCGGGACACGAAACGGCCGTGCGATTTCAACGCTCGTTCGCTTGAAGATCACGAAGAGGAAGATGAAGAGGACGAAGCCCATACCCCAACGACACGTACATCCAAGAAGCGAACAGAGTCAGGCTCCATCAAACCAACGCCCTCTTCTCAAGTCCGACTGCAACAAGCTTCCACCTCCGCCTCTCCCCCTCCACATAAACGCGCCCGTGTCGAATCGATACAAATCCCATCAGATGCAACCCCAGCCAGTTCGTCCTCCGCTCCACCCCACCCCCCAGCCCTTCTCCACCCATCGCTTCAGCCTCTCTTCGCTCAAACTTTTCAGTCCCATCTACCCCCACCCAGCCATCAATTTTCGCTAGCCCACCTCTACAGCATGGTTCAACAACAACAACAACAATCCATTTCATCCGAGTCTCCAGCCGCCCTCCTAAACCTCCTCCGATCCGGAGGATTGCAATCTGGTCGTTTCAACTCCCAGCAGCCGAACCAAAACCCCGGTCTCTCCGAGAGTTTCCTTGCGTCCCTCGCCGAACTCGCTTCCGCCAATCCCAGTATCAGTGATGGTATCGCCAACAGTCTCAGCGGTTACAGTCTTGGTGGTGGTGGCGGTGGTGGAGGCGTCTTTGATTGGCCAACCGGTCTCGGCTCGGCTTCTAACGCTCAAGAGCCACAACCTTCGACGAGTTCGTCTCCTTTTCTTCTATGTTCTGACCCACTTGTTCTCGTGCTTACACATCTCATCGCCTAGGTCGTGGAGGCGATGACGGCCCTAGTTGGTTGGACTTCCTGACCGCCCCGCCACCCAATTCCGTCAATGGTCTTCCTTCGCTACCTCTGCATAATCCACAGCACCCCCATCCTCACCCTCACCACCCTGCATCCTTTCTGAACCAACGTAACTTTTCGACTGGTCCCATCTCTGGCCCTGGATACCCTCCTTCCCTATCCCCCCCTTTCGGCCGCCTGAGCCAGTTCAATCTCAGTCGTCTCTCAGGTTCTGAGGATTCCCGTTCTAGGCTACCGATGCCGCGGGACAATACTTACTCACCGTGGGGTAGTGATGCGAGCAGCCAGAGCGGGAGGTCGGATTCGAGTATGAGCATGTTCAGGCCTTCGCAAAATACGCTCAGTGAGCGCGATCGACGGTCGGAAATCGAAGAGGGTGCACCTGGAGCCGTCGGAGGCGTGAGGAATCATCTGCCGTGACCATGGGTTTGTTCACGGTCTTTTGAGTCTCCCCTCTGACGATTTGGATGCTTTTCATCTCCCTATCGTTCATCTCCCACGTCCGATATTCTCCCCTCATTTCTTTTGCTGTGCTTTCCTCTGTCTCTCGGTTGCTCCACCTCTGTATTGTAGCGTTTCTACCCGTGTGTTATAAATTCTTTATGCAAAGTAGTCTACAGACGTGTTAGAATCCCCTTTTTTGTTCCTTCCCTTTCGCGTTTGTTGACGCCAATGAATCTGTGTCGTTGAATTTGGAGCGACCTGAATGATTCAAACTTGGAATTTGAAGCCTTGAGTTCGCTCGGAAGGGTGCCTGCCGCGGCATCTTTTGACGGCGCTGTTCGAAGAAAAACTGAAAGAGCCGACGTCGTGAGGATTCGTCACTCGCGCCAGATCATTTCATCCGAAGTCTTACTAAGTTCATTTGATCGTGTGAGCGCACAGCGCTTCTGTGCGTCGGGACCGTGAGCCCTCATGCCCGTCCATCCAACCCCCTGTCTCAAGCGTTTGATGGGCTTTCCGACGTTTGAGGTGAGTATAACGTACCTGCTCTGGAATACCTGGAACCTTCTGACGGCGTGGAGAAGAGGGGCTTGGATACGTATGTACTCAGATTCCTAGCGAAGGGTTTTGATTGCAGATGATTCCGGCTGTCGATCTTTTAGTAACGTTCCTATCGCCCTACTGCGGGACGCTCGCCATGTTCGCATGTGGGGATGGTTTTCCCGCCGTTTCTTTTCTTCTTCGGTGCTTACTGATCTGAGTTACGATCTTTGGTCGAGTTCAGTGCGAGGCCTAGACGTGGTGTATCGAGGGCTCGGACGTCCAGAAGTAGACCCTCAGACCCATCAGCTGGTCAGCATCCGAGGTTCCGCGCTTGTTATCAATTATACTTAATGGTGGACGTCCAAGACCATGGGACTGAACACGAACTTGAATGGATGGTCCTGCTGTTGCCTTTGATTTGTATCATCTCAATAACAATCCGAAATCGGGTCACATGGGGCAAGATAACAATGTAGACGTCCTTCTCTATTAGCCTGAATAAATTTCCCGAAAATGAAATCCCTTCGTTCATGGAACGAGAGTAAATCAGCATTCTTACAAGATGCTGATCGCTATCGCCTTGTCTCATGTGTCGTGCACCACACAACGGATAAGCTATATGTAATGTTAGTATTCTTGTCTTGCGTTACATCCTTCTTTGAAAGCGCCTAGGCAACGATTCAAAAGTGATCTCTGAATACATTCCGGTGATATCTCTTCTTATTCCTCCGGAAAGAGTTTACATCCGTAAAATATCCTTACCTTCCTCCAAGAAGGAGTGTTTCCTCAGCCTCCTGCCTTTCGACGAGGTTTGGCAACAGCTGGGGTGTTCCCAATGCCAATCCCTTTTGGGTAGACGGTCCCGATTCCAGAGGTGTTGCAGTCGTGGGAAACCTCCGTTTCCTCCCGTCACGTGGTACCCATCCCTAAAACTCGAATCGCAGTCCATCTCCGCCACGATAAGATGTCTGACAGAGAAACTCTTCTAGGCATGGGTTTTGACCCGGCCAGGGTCGACTGTGAGTGTGTTACCTCCCGTCAAACTCGCGTACCCTATTCCCTCATCCAACCACCGTGTTCCCCGTTCTCCTGGGGCACTATATCTCATGTAGGGGCACTGAAGGCGACGAACAACCGTGGGTTACAACCCGCAATGGACCACCTCCTCGAGAACGAAGGAAACCCTGTACCCGATCTCTCCTCTGTATCCTCTACTGCGACTTCGACGCAACCGGCTGGTGGGGAAGATCCAATGGACGAGGACGAGGACCTTGAAGCGTTAAGAGCCATATACGGAAAAGGTGCGGGTGGATCTCACTCTGCACAAGCTGAAGCGGAAGCAAAGGTGTGACGATCTGGTTTAATTCGCCCTCATGAGGTTTTATTTTTGTGCTGATGAGATTTTTGGATCCTTTGGAATCCTATCAGAGTATCAAGTGTAGTGAATGCGGAAAGGTGTTTAAGAACGCCGCACTTGCAAATTACCACGCTGAGAAGAGCGGTCACGACCAGTTCGAGGAATCTACTGAGGAGGTACGCGCGCGATATTTCGTTCAATGACAAGCAAAATACCTATTTCCATCGTGTCATCCGATTCGTCGCGTAGATCAAACCTCTCACGGAGGAAGAAAAGAAAGAGAAGATTGCCGAGTTGAAAACTCGGTTGGCGGAGAAGCGAACAAAGAAGGCTGTCGAGGAAGCGAAAGAAGCTCAGGCCAACGAGCAGATTAAGAGGAAATCTGGAAAGGTCCGTGACCATTTCGTGTTGGTTAAGGTGCTGAGATTTGGGTTTTTAAGGATCTAGGAAAATTACGAGACGAGTTGAAGGCAAAGGAAAGTCTGAAGGATATGGAAAAGAAGAAACAAGGTAACGTCGCACACGTCCCACTCGGACCGTTTTTGCGGTCATCTGAGCTGGGACGCAGAGAAACTCGATGATGCGAAGGCACGAGCACGGGTTAAAGCTCAGATCGAGGCTGACAAACGGGAGCGAGCTGAAAAGGTGGCGAGGGAAAAGGCTCTGAGGGAGGGTGCTACCCTTCCTCAGGAGCCCGCGAATGCGTCCGCGACTGTTCCACCAAAGCCGGCAGCAGTAGCTGGGAAAGATTTCCCGGAGACCAGGCTGCAGATTCGTATGGCAAGTGGTGGGCAGCCCTACGTTACGACACTCTCAAGTGGTGCAAGTGAGTACCTACGGAGACTCGTGCTTTTGAGAACTCACGATGGTGCATTTACAGCTCTGCAAGAAGTTGCGGAGTATTTGGCCGGTCAGACACTCGCCGTCGATGTCGAGACTGTAAACTTTGCTATGCACTTCCCGAGGTTTTGAGCCCCTTTGAAGTGTTCAAGGTGTCCTGCTGACAAACGCGTTCTAGGAAACAATTCCCACGTACAGATTTCTCAAAAACACTGCGTGAACTAGGGTTAACGCCTTCCGCTGTGAGTTTATTCGGGCCGCACGCTTGATATCAGGAAAATTCTCTGACCCTTCGCCAGGTTATCATCGCATCATAAGCCTACCCGTTGTAATAGTTACGCCGTTGCACAACAAAATACGTGTTGTACAGTAGGATTGTCAATCATAAGTGTATCTTGTATTTCTCGGGATGCCGTTGTTCATTCCATCACCTCCACGTCAACCGATCACGTTAAACTTGGTCAGCGTCTACAGCCACTAACACCCCTTACCACTTCTTCATCGACCTATACCCAATATCATTTCCACCGCCTTCCCGTCCTCAGCTTCGTTTCAAGGATGCTGTTTGCTCGGCTGCCGATCCTGCTTTTGACTGCGGTGTTGTTGCCGTCGTTCGTAGAGGCTGGCCTATTTTACAAGAACTCATCCGTGAAGATGCTCGACGCCAAATCGTTCAAGAAGGTTATGCGAGAGAATGTGCGTTGGGTGCTTGTCCGGAATGCATCATTTTGAATCCTAATTAGCGGATGTCTGTTGGGTTTTGGATGAACGAAATAGCAAACGAGCATCGTGGCGTTCGTTGCGCCTTGGTGCGGGGTACGTCCTTTGCCTTCCCTCGATTGCGTTTCAGAGGATCCCTTCGGGTTGACACGTCCACGGACCTTTCTCAGCATTGTAGGAATTTGGCACCCGAATACGAGAAGGTTGCCAAATCGTTTAATTCCCTGGTACCGTTATATGCGGTGGATTGTGACGCGGAGGCGAACAAACCGTTGTGTGGACAACAGGTGGGTAGGCTTTCGTGGATGCCCCTTGGGTATTGAGAGATACCGATTAACAACTGATTATGTGTGTAGGGTGTACAAGGATTTCCTACCGTGAAAGTGAGTTCGGGAACAGGCGTTCTATTCGCGAAATCGACGATGCTTAACATTTGACCGTAGTTGTTCCCGAGGGGTAGTCAAGCGCCGCCCATTGAATACCGAGGTGAACGTGCTTCGAAAGCGTTATTCAGTTGGGCGATGGGTCAGATTCCTCATGGGATCAGGAGGCTCAAGGCGAAAAGTGATATCACAAAATGGGTGGAGGTACGATGATGCTCAACCAGTATGCATCAGGTGTATTAATGAATGTCTGCTCCCAGCAATCCTCCGACAAGCCTCACGCTATCCTCTTGAACACGTCGACCAAGATCCCATTATTGTGGAAGGTCATCGCAAACAAGTACAGTCACCGGATGAAGTTTGGTAGCTTCCACGATGAGGGTGGTTCATACTTTGGAAGCTTGGAACTTGAGGATAATTCCAAGTCCGATAACAAGGTTCTGTTCTTCGCCCCTGGTTCGGCGGATCCCGTACTGTACGAAGGTGAGTACGCTGCGCGATGTACTGTGGATCACCGATGATGTAACCGTGAGCTGTGCCTCGTAGGTATTTTGAAGCAGAAGGAATTGTCTGAGTTCATCGTTTCGGTTATCAAGGGCAAGGCAGATCTGACACCGAAGAAAAAGGCGGTTGTTCTGGACACTCAACCCGAGTCTAGTCAGGATTCTGGAGTACCTGAGGATGCTTCGGTTGTCCATGAGGAATTGTAATTGTTTTTTCAATCGTTGTAGGATTTGGGTACTTGAAATTTTCTGTTCTTGCTCCTTGTGTTTGGCCCACCTCCGCTCACTCGCTTACCATTGAGAGCGATCCGTCGGAGCGTTAAGGGAATTGCCAAACTTCTTACCTTACAAATGATCTTGAGCCGCTCGACTGACCTTGACCTTGAGGCACACGCCCGAGTTCCTTGCCGTCAGACACCGACTATCATATATCACCGGTCACATCCCCTATCGCAACCAAAGAAACGTTTATCGGGGGCATACGGCAGGGTACGAAAAGCGTGTGAAGATCTTCCCAGATGTAACCTGGGTAATGTGGGCCTCGCATAAGAAAACCCGGGTGATAAATCTCGATGAACGATACATTGTTGACACTACTACACCGGACCTGGCACGATCCGGAATCGAGAATCAGCCGCAATGTCCGGTCATAAAAAAACCTTTCCCCTTGCCCCACGATAACATCTGCGTCACTCTTCATCCATCTCGCTTATCGAACAGTAGCCACATGGCGGTCGCGGGATGGAAAGAGATCCAGGGTAAGTTCTTCGACTAAACCTTCGATATCCCCTACCACATCTTTGCAGATACGGCCATATGCAAAGATAGTGAGTGAAATCCTCTGGCCGCTAGAAGCTTGCTGGGCAAGGTAGAGCAATAGGGGTTTCCAGCCTTCGTCGCCTAAAGTAACACCTTCCAGATATAGGTGTTGTAACAACGGGAGGAGTTTCTCGTTGGCAAGTGGTCCATCGGGGTCCGGCTGTAGGAACCTGTCGGCCAATGACATACGGATAAGGTGCAGATATCTGATTTTAGGCATCGTGGGGACTATCCTCCTCACGGCATCCATCAGGTTCCCTCCAAAATATACCACATTTCCCCCCGGAGTGTGTGCAACGAAATCGACGCATAGTTGAAGCTGGGCATGACGAGAAAGGGGTTCCCAGAGTGACGCGCCGAACTTCGCGAGCGTGACCCCCTGGGTCCGACCTTCGATGGTGTTGACAATGCTGACCTCAATTGAAACGAAGTTGGGGCTGGAATGGACGGTGATCCCCAGCCCATCTTCAAACCTTCCGTCACGTTGGATGTGGTCTCGTGCGTACGGCCCAAGGGTCCCCAAAATATCCTCGACCGTACAAAGGCGGACGGACAAAGTCATCTCGTCCATCGCTTCGGGGCGGTCTAGTCGGTGTAATAATTGGAAGATGGGGCCGAAGTTTCCTTTCAGGCAGAGTTTCTTCAGGTGGCGTAGTGGTACTGGAATTGTAGATTCGTCGCCGTTATCGCCAGGAATCACGTATCTGGAGAGAGTAAAGCTTTCAAGGTGAAGATTTGAGGCAAGAATCGATAGTAATTGGGCTGTGGACGGAGTACGCGCGTCTCCGGCTTCGAGGTGCAGGGTGGTCAGAGCTGTGGTGTGCAACACGAGGTGTTCCTAGCGTGAGACTTGAACTTCTTCTGAGAGGTGGAGATACCGGAGTTTGGGGAAGCGATAGCGAGCGAAGAAATTGGAGACATCCACGTCAAAGTCACCCACGCATTGTAAGCTGATTGACTCGATGCTACTGCACCGAACGTCTTCGCCATCGAAGGTTAACGTGGAAAGGATAAAGGCCAGGATTGTCCTATTGCTCATGAGATGAAGGGACCGTATACCATCATGTTCGGCACGATCCCGAAGTGCGTCTCGTAGGGGTCCATCGAAAGGACTATTCGGGTCGTATATATTGTATCCGCTCAACGTGAGGTCTACGGGAGTGGTTCCAAAACGTTTATACCGTTGCGACCACTGTTTCAACGTGCTGCCCCAGTAGCTCCAAAGCTCCGGAGTGCGGGAGGCGACCTCGAACCAATGATGGCAAACCCGAAGAAAGTTGTATGAGCCGCCCCGCGAGCTAAGAGAGGGAGGGCGATCATCATCGGGAACGATTCTCCAACGAAAGATGGACCCGAGGATTTCAGGGGGTACACGCGCGGATATATTCAATAACGAGTTGCGGGTTCTTTTGAGTTGGATTATGTCCCCCGCGCCTTCCTCGATCTTTTTGTCCAAATAACGTATATGGTCTATGTTGATCTCGGGGCCCATTCTGCCCGACCAGACCTGCGTTAGTCGCCATTAGGTACTTCAGAATGTGTTTACTTACATCGAGGACAACACATTTTCGTGACCTGAGGAGTCTTGCAACTGGTCACCGTAGACATCGAACTGTGGGGGCAGGGGCATCTCTGGCTGTGGATCGTGGTGGTGGAATGGGAGGTGGCACAGGATGATCGAGGACAGGGGTGAAGTTGAAGGAATCGATCATATCAGATCATACCCAGATCCAAACCTTTGTAATCGTGGAACGTGGAACCCTGACCAATGTCTAGTATGTCGCGACTGTGCTGGTGCTAAAGAGAAATAAACGCCATGCACACGTTAGTGGCCCGGATGCGGTATACCGGTGTGCTCCTTGTCCGATTTCCGCTGTCCAGTGGGTGAAGAGCTTTCCGTACCTGATCAAGATCCATCGCCTGTCGAGCCAGTTCGACGCTAATAGCGATGACTAGGGAATGAGTTGCTTCGGGGTTTCTGGATAACGCTTGTGACCGTCCCAGAAGAGACACGAAAACCAGTCTTGCAAGCTCCGGATGGGAGAGAGATCTCGGTCTTCGCCGAATCCTCCATGAGCGCATCTAGGCAGGATTCAAGATACGTCTCTTGGTAGTAGGACCGCATCCGTTTTAGCGCACTGGTATAAGCATGGGGGAGATATAGGACTCTCGGGATGATCAACCCCCACCGCATTCGACGTGGTTCACGTCAAGGCGAATTGAGCGCGGCCACTGATCCTGTTGAGAACGACACAGATCCTGAAAACATCGGCAGAATGCAAGGCCTTTGCGTAGAGAACTTATTGTATGGGGTCGTGTAAAACTCGGGGCTGGATATCGGATTCTGGCCTGGAAATACCATCAAGGGTGTTAGCTGTGGCCTAACGTCTGAAATCACAGACACTCTGTGGGACACGCAAAAAGTGAAAGAAAAAAAATACTACATGAAAGATGGGGACTTAGATAACACGGGATACGGACCAAGTGGTATCAACAAGCGGCGGAACAAAACACAGGATAATGGGCGGCTACAGGAGGTCAATCGGTACAACGGAAAATGACCTTGGGAAAAAAGAGATAGCGGGGAGCGATAATGAGGGACGCTACATCCAGGAATGGAATATCCATCTAGAAATGGGATCAATTGTTCACGAAACAGAACAGATTTGTGAGATGGGGTCCGGTACCCCGAGCTGAGACTGGAGAGTCAACAGGCGTAGGAGGCGACGCCGTTTCAAGGTACTCACCAGGGGTAGCCTGCTCATTCATTTCCCCTTCGATATCCCGGAGGAGCGCTCTACAGCGCTCTAGATCTCCTGCGGCCCCAAACCTCTCGAAAATATCAGCAGCGCGCAAAGCCTCAGACTTTGCATCTTCGAATCTGCATTCTTTATACCGAACCAGAGCTTCCAGCTCCACCGCGTGACCCAGCTTGTATGGGTAATTAACCGTGTACGACTTGGCGCGTTCAATGTGAATGTGTGCATTACTGAACCCGTCTTGATCGAAAAACAGTTCTGCGAGGTCGTGATGAATCCAAAACAACTGGTGGTCCCAGTTGGAAGAGGAAGCAATCCCAAGGGCCGTCTCGTAGTGGTTGATGGCCTTCTCCGTCTCGCCCTTGGATCCACATATATGGCCAAGGACACGGTGACATTCGCAGATGGAAAATTGGTTGTTGATGTTCGATGAGAGATCGATCGCTCGGGATGCAGTTGTTTCCGCGGCGTCGAATTGCTTGTCGTCATACAACAAGAAAGCAAGATTTTGCAAAGATCGTGTTTGTCCCAATATGTTATTGTGTCGTTCGTAAATTTCCAACGCTTCGTTTGCCTGTGATATTCCTTCCTCGTAAAGGGCTAGGGTCCGGTTTGCAGTGGACAGGAACCTCAATGTGTGAGCAACCTCAAGGTCATCCCCCCGCTCCCTCCAGAACTTCAAGGTGTGAGTAAGGAGTCGTTTGTACTCTGCACGATTTCCAACCGATTCAAACAACCGCGAGAGCTCGAACAAGCACGATGGCTTGTAGGGATGGTTATCCGTGAGTCCTTCGACCCTTGGCCCTAATACAACCAGCCGTGGTCTGTGCCAGTAGATGTGTCTCATGAAACGAGCACAAGCTAGCCAGACGTCATCCGAGTTTGCGCCAACAGATGTGAGGACGTCCAACAGGTACTCGACGTTTATATCCTCCGAAATGACCCACCGCGCCTCCTCGAACCCAGGCTCGCCAGGATCAACATCGACCGACAATTTGCGGAAGTAATGTTCCTTGGTTGTGTGGAGGAGTGGGGAGAATCCCGGACCCTTCGGAGAAAGGTGGTCTCGGAGTGGTGCCAACATCGTGACGAACCCGTCGCTTCGATATGTCAGAGAAAGAAGACAGAACTTGTCCAAGATCTTCTCTTTGTCCGAGATGGTGGGAAGCAACCACTCGAGGTTGTCCTCGTTGACGCCTTGAGGGAAGAACGCGACGACACCAAGCAAATCACGGGCATTGGGGCCAAGTTCAAGGAACGTCGGTGAAGTGAGCGAAAGTTCGATGGCAGCAGCAAGGCTCTTGCCGCGCTGTGCACGGAGCACCCCCGTTCGCTGCCTCTCCCATTCTTTGGCCAGTCGACTGGTGTCCCAC
>MU118057.1:0-56852 GCA_014904855.1 Thelephora ganbajun
TGGGATTGCGGAGAGCCGTACAAAAACTTCCATTCGACCCCCCGAGGTTCATCAAGCGATTCGACTCTCCCTCAGGCAAATCAAATTAGGGGCGGAAGTACGCCGGGCAATAGAAGGACACCGGGGGTCCAGAGTACCTAGCCTCCAGGACCCCAGTCGTCGCGAGATACCGTTCTAACCACCTCGTTGAGTCATCTCGACGCTCATTCCTCCAGAAGTGGAGCTAATCAATCAACTTCGGAATTAAAGCGAACAAGAAAGGTACCGTTGGAGAGGGTTGCTCGCTTTAATCTTCGAAAGGTGGTCATTATTAGAGAGTTGTTCGGCTGCGTCCTGTCGACACAAAGTGGATTCTGAAACACTAATGTCGACATGCGGCACATGTAAAACGCTACTAGGACGTGAGAGGTTAGTCGAAGCGTGTTTATATCTCTCCCAGTATGAATACACAAGCCAAGCTTCTGCCAACGGTTCGGTGGCGTAGTTGGTTATCGCATCTGTCTAACACACAGAAGGTCCCCGGTTCGAGCCCGGGCCGAATCACTTTTTTTTCAATCTCTGCTGTATGTTGTAAGTATTTTCCCCGACCGCTCAGATGATCGGTATGACACCGCCGACCAAAAAAAAAAAAAAGGGATGCAAGTAACGTGTATGTACGTTATTTTTCAGGCGGAAACAGATTTCCAAATATTCACATTTGTTGGAAACCGTTAACGTCCCTCCTGGCTGTGTTACGAAACTGTGGGACGTCCCGAAGTGGCGAAGGCATAGCAGCAGGTTAAGCAATAACATAATATGTACAGCGTGTATGCAAATAGTATAAACCCCTTCTGGCCCAAAAGAACGAACAAACAAACAGTAAGAGACAAGACCGAGAGAGCGAAAGACTTAAGGGCCTCCAGTAGTACTTCCCATCGATGCATTTCCCATAGAAACAAAAGTGTCAAACTGAGTCCTCATCCTCTTCGTCGCCGAATCCAACGCGATGCTAACGCTCTCCCTCCTCCTCTTCAATCCCATCCCACTCACGACGGTCCCTCCATTCTGAGGGGGAGGCAAAAAGTACTTCTCGATCCTTGGCCCTTGCGCTCTCTTCTTCCCCGGACTTCCCAACCCAACAATCGGGCTCGAGTGAAGGAGGGCGTCCATGCTGAGAGGTACGATGCCAGTGGATGAATCGATTTCCAGGTTCCTGGGGGATTTCTTCTTGTACTGGCCGTCAGTTAGTCCATACTCATCGGGTCGTAGTGACCAATATGGGACGGTAAAGGGGAGTAATCAAAAGGAAGAGAATGGAAGGCGGGAAAGCGGGGATAGAAGGAAGGACTCACGGTCTCCAACTCAGGTTTACCTCTCCATTTGCTGATTGCTTCAAAGAACCGAAGCATGGCACGCTCCAATGGTTCGGCGGGATACTGCCAAGAGATATCCTCAAGGTGGGTCGAAAGGTCCGGGCATGTGGGTTGGATGTCGTAGAACTAGATCATCAAAGTCAATACAAACACCCGCACGTTCAGTCGACAAAATCATGTTCTCACTCTCGAAAGTCGCTCCTCCATATCGTACTCGTACTCCTGTTCAGGAGTTTCCTTCACGACTTGTTGTTCCATCAGCCCCAAAGAGTTGAGTGAAGTAGCCCGTTGACGTAGAGACGGGAACAGGACTTTGGCAGATTCCGTGATTGTCGGGAAGTCGTCCGGGTCGAACTCTTCATACGAGTTATCGTGGTGATGGTAGTGATGGTGATGGTGATGGTGATGGTGTTGATGGTGGTACTGTTGTATTGAGCTCTCACCATTGCTGTCTATCGAGGGGCTGGGGGAGTCTTCGGTAGGAACGTTCAGTACGTCGGGTCGCAGTCCCAACCCAACTTTCATCAAAGTCTCCAATGCACCAAGACCTTTCCATCCACCACACACATACCCTTCCAATACAGCCCTTGTCAACAAACCGGCGCAAAGGCCATACCACTCTGATGAAGGCCGCAAAGCATATAACTGCATCTGTATCTTCTCGCCACTGTCACTCACGGATCCCGGCCCGTCCGGGGAAGGATTGTTCGAGGAGGGAGTTGGGGAACGAGGGTCGAAGCTACTGGTGCTGACTGCTCGACCTTTACCCTTGAGAGGCGAAGACGCCGGGTTCTGCGAATCATTCGCGTTCCACTGAGGTGCACCCACAGATCCTCGCTCCTCAGCCTCGAGGCCAAGTTCCATGGCGACCAATGCACTGAGTTTCAAAAACCTTTGAATAAGGCCAACAAGGTTAGTGGTCCCGTAGTACTTCCTTCGTAAGAGGGTGTCGTCCTTCTTCGGGCCAGAAGACAATCCAGATCCAATCCCACTCCCGTCCTGCCAGCCGGTTACTGTGTTGGGGTGACCAGCGGGAAAGGAAGTGACGACCGGTTTCCGGGATGCCTGACGAGTATCCGGAGGAGGAACACATATCGCGCAAGCGGTATACAGGTGACGGGGACAACGTGGCGCGGGCGAAACGGACGGATCGATGCCGGCAGCGTAGAGTGAAAGGGTTTGGGCCGAGGGCGTGGCAGGAGGATGACGGTGTTGACGTGCAAAGTGATTGGCATTCTTTCCGGTGATAACGTTAGAATCAGAGCATGATATCATTGCAGAGACTTACCGTAATGGAGGAGGGGATCTCTGAAATCAAAGAAGAAATGGGGAGGAGGGACACTATTCCTGGGGGTAAGTAGGAATTGAGGGCTTGGGTGGATGGTGGAGGCGATTCTCGAGCGAAAAAGTCGTTAATAAGCGTAGCCAGAGCAGCTCTCAGTCGTACACCGTTTGGAAGGGTGTGTGGTTGTGAATTTGTGCCGATTGACGCCTGCTTCTTTAGTTCGGGGGAGTTCGGGGAATTTACAGCATCGTCGGGGTGGAGAGGTCGAACTTCTGGCGGTTGATGAAGCATAGAGGCGACGACCTTTTCCACACTTTCGCTACGGGTTCGTAGAGCTTTTGCAAGTTGGGAATCCTTCACGGTCAATCTGGCATCCTCCTCGTCTGTGGACCACCCAGAACGATGTCTGAGGACGGACATACATTCGCCATCGCTTGCAACCTCGTCTTCTTCCTCGAAGTTCTCCGGTCTCTCCCGATGGACGTAGTTCGGGGAGGATGAACCTCCTGTCCGGTCAGTCATCCCAAGTTCCGCTCGCGCTTGGGCGGACCTGGTGCGACTATGGACCCATAGCAGATGGTCTATGATAAGGGTTCTAGTGGATTTCTCCCGTGGGGGGATAGAATGCAGGTGATGGGCGTGTTTGTGTGCGGGCGCCTTGAAGACGGGTTGTGGATTCGATTTCCCGGTGCCCGATGATGTAGCTGCGCCAAGACCGTTGTTAATCGATGCAGGAACGACGGGGGTCTGAAGTAGAAGCGGTGTGCGGATAGCAGGGAGCAGCGGGGTAGCCCCCGTCGGATAGTACGGGGTCGCGTTCTGTGGGATGATCATGAAAGGTGGGTGGGACATTTTGACGGTCGCTGATGCCTATATTGGCGATCGTCGGGAACACGGTTGTTCGTCGACGTTGCAGACGACGACGGGGGGGAGGGAAGGGACGAGGTGAGGTCGATTTACGGTAGATTTCGGCTAGCAGGATAAGTAATGAGAAATCCATCATTGTATTATCACCGAGGTTTACAGGATTAGAACGAATCCCGACCGCAACATACTTTGTGTTACGAAAGCATTGAGTGGCTCAGTCTAATCCGGCCATACAACCCTGGGGAAAGTGCCGTGGAATTTCGTCTTATCTTCAAGTGGGCTTGTGCTCCTTCAGAGTCTAATCTCAAACCTTGATAAAAGGTTTTCGCATCTGCAATTTCAGCCGACGAACGTTCGGGCAACCCCATGGGGTCTGAGCGCGACCGGTATTTCCCCGTAAGTTCGTTTCCGCCCGCTCAAGTTATACAGCACATCCCCAAGATTCTGCCTATTGCATACGCGCTTCGCGTCTGTGGTAAGATCGAAGTTCTGACGCGTCTCATCAATCGACATTCCACCCTCATTATGACCACCGAGCAGGTTCGCGACTACCTCGAGAAACAGCTCTTCATCGAGAACACCGTCGTGCGTGGGTCTAAAACTTTCGCAAGATACCCACCGACGAACACCGGACTTCTGTTTAACAGGTCACGTATCGGCTTCTGAGTCGCGAGTTGAGGATCCATGTAAACGACGCGAGATTGTACGCCCAGTCGTACATTCAACCGTGTTGTTTCGTTGATTTGACTATCTAGGGAGCTCCAGAAGTACAGGAGCCTGCGGAAGGACGTGCATGCCACGTATATCATGATAGGAACTCCGCCGCCAAGATACAGCACCGGAAGCGACCCCTCCATGGAAATCGACGAAGAGGCGGCCAGGAGATGGGAAGAGGATACAGGCGGTGATACGGTCCAGGAGCAACTGATGCTGCTCGTTTCCGAGGACGAGTTGGAAGGTGTGTCATGTACACGGCATTCCGCTCTTAGATTTGACTAATCATCTCGTATGTGACAGATTCAAAATCCCAGTTTTACATCATCGATTCCATAGATGTCTACAGCCTATCAGCGGTCTATCTCATTGTGCGCATCCCCCAACCCTTTCCATCCGGAGCTGTTGCTAAGGGGGTTGATCCAACTTTGTAGGACGCTGATCTGGTATGCAAAGAACAAGACAGGGTTCGGGAGCTCGATGCCCAAGATAAGACCGGAGAATTGGCCAAGAAAGTCGGTCGGATCGTCGGTCGCAACGTAAAAATGGTATTTCTAAGTCTTGAGTACATTATACGGCGTTAACTGATATCTCCGACTCCCAGAGGAAGCCAGCCAAACGCAAGGGGAAACTAGGAGCCGCATCGACTACCTCGAAGCAGCCTACCATCAAAAAGGATCCCACTGTAAAGAAGGATGCTACCATTAAGAAAGACTCGACCATCAAGACGGAGCCAACTAAAATCGGCAAAGAATTGACGAAGGAGAAATCTAAGGCTCCAATAGAGAAGAAGCCGACCAAGGCAGGCACACTCGACTGGAGCAAGGCCAAGTCTAAGGCAGAGAAGGAGAAGGAGAAAGCTAATGAGCTGAAAGCTCGAGCAGAGAAGGAAGCCAAGGAGGCCAAGGCGAAGAGGGAAAGAGGTAGGGAAGAGAAGGAGAAGGAAAAGGTGAAGGCCAAAGAGGAGGAGGAGGAACCTGTGGAGCCATTCAAGGTCATCGTTATCTCCATGTTCATCTTTGCGCGACGACTGACACAGTTTATAGAGAGGAGTGAAACGAAAGACCAGAGTCCTCGAGATATCGGACTCTGAACAATCGGTGAGGCCTCCTTCACCAGAGCTTCCCAAGGGTGCGAAACTCAAAGGAAGGGTAATCGTCTCGGATGACGAGGAGTCCGATGAAGCCAAACCTCGCAAGGGCAAGGGTAAGGCTAGCCCACAAAGCTCAGACGTCGAGGAACTCGAACGGAGCGTCCGAGCTATGATGGACATCGATGATGGTAATTCTCCGCTTATGAAATCAGGGAATGGATACTAACTACACCCCTAGATGAAGTTGAGAAAGTTCCCGTCATCGCCCCCACGAAACCACCCAAAAAATCCAAGTCGAGATCCAAGGTGGTCGAAAGTTCCGACGAGGAAGAAAACACGGAGCCTAGGGACGCCGAGGATTCGATGTATGTAGATGACGAGCCCGTTGTGGTCAAGCCGAAGAAACCAAGAAAGAAGGCAGGGAAGAAGGACATACCCGTCGGAAGGAACGGTTTGAAGAAGAAGCGAGTCGTGAAGAGCAGGATGTCCTTGGACGGGAAAGGTTACATGGGTGAACTTTTTTTTTTTTACCGGATCCAAGGGTCCGACACTGAAAAGTGTATCCCTAGTGACCGAAGATTACTCCTCATACGAGTCCGTTGACGAAGAAGAACCCGAAGAACCAGAAAAGCTAAAAAAGAAGATATCCTCCAAACCCTCCGAGTCAAAGCTCAGGTCAAAGGCATCATCGTTCAAGGAAACCAAAGCGCCTTCAAAAGAAGTCAAGAAACGGGCCTCCGTGGGTGGCGGCTCGTCGAAACCCACCACGGGGCAGGGAAGTCTCATGAATTTCTTCGGCAAGAAACCTTAAAAAGCTTCTTCTGGTGTTGCTCACGATATCGATGTGGTCAGTGAGTAGCTTGTATCCATGACATCGATCGGGGACTAAGCTAAGGGAGCGAAGGTAGAGATCGAGATTCACGAGATTTGATGAGTGTGGATCTGCGGTGCGATGTTAATCCAACCCATTGTCTGGTTACCACAACTCCGTTTTTCGTTACTGCACGCTTCCCCGATCCTTTACTTTGGCGACAACGATTCATCGGGCTATGTGGTTACCTTTCGTTTCGGCTGCGATTAGGGGTGACAAAGCTAGACTATTGCTGAACCATATTAATACACCCATCGGAGGTTTAAGTTATAGACAAAATTGAATAGACACGGGTGTGTGACGATGCTGTGGTGTATCTCCCCTTAGGGTGGAAGCTGCTGTGGGCGGCAACACTTGAGATCGGCGAGACAGAGGGAACAACAGTACGGATTCACAGGGAAAGGGAAAGGGAAAAGAGGTATTCTCGTGCTATCGACGAATGTCTGTGATACATACACTGTACTGAAGTCCAAAGTGAGTCCAACATGAACATAACGACGTGGTAATCGGATGGACACGATTACATAGGGTTAGAGAGGGTCCTGGTTAGACACTATACAGATACGCTCCTTTCAGTGAAACTGGGAGGAATTGGGTGTCGAGGACCACGGGGCCGATTCGGTACGGTGTCCTTGTTTTGGAGTAGAGAACTAGTAGATTGCTTTGGTGATAATTCTTGCACGAGCGGTTGAACTTCGCCGGAAGATTCATCACTTGGGCGTCCGTCGTTTCTTTGACCGCCAGATGCGTCTTCATCTTCTTCTTGAGTCGCAGGTAGGTATTCCACAGCCCTACTGGCGGATCGCATGTGGTTTGAACCCCGCGAGGTTGGTCGCTACAGGAATAGTTGTCAGCGACATCCAACTAACGTGGTTGAAATCCTCATGCCGTGAAGATTTCCCCATGATCAATAGAACCCCTCTGAAGACGTAAAGAGAAATGTTAGATAGATACTCTCAAAGTCAGAGGTTCAAGGGCAAGAGGGGGGACCACGAACCCATGAATGGAGACTGGGAGTGGGAACTCGCGGAGAGTTACTTCGTTGAAGAACAGAATGGATCCTTGGGTCGAGTTCCGGGCGGACGACCGGCCGTGAATTGAGTGAAGTGAGCATCGTAATCAAGTAAACCTTTCTGAAGGAGATAAAATCAGTCGTTTCAATGCTGATTGTTGGGAAACACAGGAATAATACACTCACCCTAACGGGTAGAGGAACATGTAGTGACTTGGAGATACGATCAATCGGGTCCTAGGATGGGCTGATACCGAGATGTTACTTACGCTCCGTGTTTCTATGAAGAACGGTCAATCCACACAATCCGGAATGAATAACGCGGGGGACAACGGACCGCTGCAACTAACGCGATGAGAAGAGCTAACGACCAAAGGACGGTCACAAGGCCATTGTGAATCCCCACTAAGGTTATCAGAAATACATTCGTTGTAAGTTTTCGACTAATGTAGACTGAAAGGGGAACATAAACATGAGCGGTAACTCACTAATTTTGATCTTGTGGACCAAATCCGCGGCCGCACCCAGATCCTGGTTCGCGCTATGCTTCCTCTACAAGAACGCAATCATCAGATGATTCGTCGCAGCCTCGATATAAGTTGTTGCAGATCATGGGTGGGAACCGAACGTACCAAGATCATTGTGAGGGTAGTGGTGATCACGATATCAGAAACCATCGAAGAAGCGATCCATCCGATGATCACGCCGTTGAAGTTCCAGAACTCAGCAAAGTATTCTGTCTTGGCGGTCAAGGCCGTATACGCGATCCCGCCAGCTACAAAGCGAAGATAAGCCTCACGGTAGGATCCTTAGAATCCTACGAGCAGGACTACCGAGGTTGCCTAAGAAGAGCTGACGCACCGAGCTGAGGAATAGCGAGGACCACAATCAGAGCGATTAGAATGGGGTTCGTCGAGAGAGTCTTTATTCTCCACGCGAAAAATATCTGAACGCTGCTTGAAATCAGTCCCTGTGATGCGAAAACGCGTCAAGCATCCCTCCAGAAGACGATACGAAAATATGAGGGCAATGCAGGGGAGACGACAACTCACAACGAATACCGGATCTATTTGTTTTAAGTAGCGAGAAGCCCGGGATGTTTGCGGGGTTCAACCGGTGGAAAGCTTAGCCTCCGTGATGCAGATCCAAATTATTGTCCGAAATAAACGCACAGATCTGGAACACTGGGTTGGGATTTAATGAGTGAACGATGTGTTGATGTACCTTATGGGAGGAGAGGACGTACGCCGCGTGGGTTTCCTGACAGCACTCATGTTGTCTGCAAAGGAGAAGTGTTATCGGGAGGGGGGGCGTTCGAGGTGGAGAAACATTGGGCTTACTGAAGTCCTTGATTAAAATGTCCCAGATTATCGCGACCCCCATGATTGTCTGCATCCCATCTACACTAACGAGGATACCAACCTGCAGAGTTCGGGATGAGCGAGTGCCTCCTATCTGGAACCCGCTGTAGCTTACAAATGCCTTCAGCCACTTGCGCTCGCTAGGCGAACAACATGCATCAGAGTTAAACTTTGTTAAGCTTTCGATATATGTGCACTTACTTAGGATAGCTAGCGTAAAAATTCCACGTCTGGAAGGAAAGTATTCCAGAGAGCCAGAGCGAGAAGAATACACCAAGCAGCACGTAACCTAGCCTAGGATATCGAAGACGATCGTCAATTTGAGGAGGTTGAAGCGAAAACCAGGAGCGCAGAGACCCACGTTTCCTCAGCAGGGGATTCAGGCATGTCGACGACACGGAAATGCAAGAGGGGGAGAGGTGCGATAGCAAAGGGAGAAATGAATTATCCAAGGGGTGTGCCCCTCTCCCTGATCAAATGTATAAGCATGGTGTTAGTTACTGAGACGGGTCGCACAGTTTGTAACTGGGGTAATCTCGGCGCGCGCAAAGGTCGCGCTTCAGGTTCAGGTTCTTATCCCTGCTGATTTTCCTGATTGTCCGTTCCCGTCGTCCCAGGGTCAAACTAAAGATCCGCACCGGCATAACCTGTTCTTTCCACCCGAACTCCAATGCGACTGTCGTCATTGTCTCCGGAGGTTCTACCCGCAGTCCTCGTTGATGCCCTACGAGCCCTCGGAATCGTCTCAGATGCAGATATCCTTTTCTCTGCGACTACGCTGGAAATTTGGAGAAAGCTGCCTCCAGACTTGATAACATTGTCCAAATTCGAGCGCTATGTGAAAGCCGTGATGTTCCGGTGTTCCGTGCCCGGGTTCGTTGCGGCCGAGGTCGATGGGCGCACTGTGTCAGATCGATTGAAACCAGAGATCTCCACCGGTGTTGGGGACCTCGATAGTCTCCTCGGAACGACCTTGAGAGACTCTGTCGTTGAGATCTCTGGACGACGTGGGAATGCAGCTGCTGTACGACCCCCCCTTCTGACGTGCACTCCTGTTTCCGACTCAAACATTTGTGCCTCGGTGATTGGAAAATCTCCAAGGTGCTCGCCCTACAGGTCGCATGCAATCATTTGTCTTTGTACCCACAAGTGACCGCGTTGTGGATCGACACGACTGGCGATTTTTCTCCCGCGAACGCGGAGACCATCCTCCGATCAGTAGAAGCCCATGAGGTCCGTATTCCGAGCTAAACGCCTGAACGGTGGGGAGATCTCACGACGGGTAACCGCACCAGGGCACGACTGCCGCACTTCAGAGGCTTCAGGTCGCGCTCGGAGTCGACATTGATTCGTTGTTCGAGATATTGAACTCCACGACGGTGAGTACTTGGAAAGTGTCAGGTTCTCTTTGTGTTTGGTCAAGCTGCTATAGTACACTGATGTAGGGTGCCTTGTCATTGACAATATCGCGCCTATTCTCGGTCCGAACCTTAGTGCGGTTACCGCAGAAGGTAACGCTGCGATGTGGCCGCAAATGCAATGCTCACTACTGACCGACGCGTTCAGGGCATGCTGTTATGACGAGTCTTATCCGTCACCTCCGCACGATTTGCCGCAACCACCATCTCACGTCTATCGTGCGTCAAATACCCTACTCCGAACCCTTCCGCTAGATTAAACTTTCTGATCGTAGATCACAAACACCTCTACCTTGATGCCCGGAGGGGGATCCAACCTCACGTCGGCCTTCTCAGGCACAACCGCAAAACCAAGTCTCGGACCGACCTTCTCGTATCTCGTTGATGCAACCCTCTGGCTGGCCAAAGCAAATCTGGTCTTAAGCACCGATAGGGATGATCTATATATTGCGGAAATATTCAAATCACGGAAGACGGTACTTTTCCGCGTGTTTGCTTGATCATTGTCAGGTCATGTTGAATTCTCTACAGGCTACAGGCTGGTGTTTCCTTGAGCTGGCCGGGGGAGCATTCAAGAACGCACGGCCTGAACCGACTCAGCAGTCGAACCCCACCGCCCCACCACTTATATCTTCAGTTCATGGTATGTCCGGGTCACCAGAGAGTACGTATGGATCGCATCGAACAGCGATTAACTCACCCAACGCTTGTAGCCCCCGAAGGCCCGGGCCCGCACTGGGCCGAGCCATAGATCTGTCGAGCATGGGTGGACTAGTGGTTAGCGTGGGTAACGTAAAATCACTCGCACACGAACTTTGTCGTCACCAATGCTCTTTTCTGTACTACGTTAGACTGAAGCGAAGATGACTAGCCCTTCGTGCCCGTGGTCCAGGCTGCTACTCAACTTAGGCAAGACCACCAACCATAGTAAGTAGGCTAACCACCTGACCCACTGGATGTGTCCACACGTTCGCTGCGCAGAACCATGTAGTGTGACCCGTCGTAACTCCCGTAGGCCGGTAGGTCGACCGTCGAATGTTCGGTCCAGTGATCCGCAGTGCCGGAGGTATATTCCAGAGGCCGTACAGATCCGTCGCCCAAAACCCACATGCTCATGGAAGTTGATATGCCTGACCAACAATACCCTCTCTCCCCCCTTTTCAACCTAGGTGCCTCGCGCGACGGCGGGAGACTGACCCAATTTTTTTATTCCGCTGTTCCCAACTAACACTCGTATACTTTGAATGAAATTCGAAGTTAGGTTGTCAGGAACGGCAGCCGAGTAATGATTCATCTGATTGGCGAGTTCCGGAAGTACCACTTTTATGTTTAGTGCGCAGAGTCAGAACCGACGCTCGAGAATCTGACGGGTTTCCACTTCGATGGGAATGATCCAAAACTTTCCTTCTATCAGTAGGGTGAATACACATACAAATGATGGGATGGGTTTACTTGCCCACCGGCGATAAGAGCGCCCAGTCCGACGAGGTCCAGAGGATACCCAGATGCTTGAAGGGAGAGAAATTATTATGATACAGTGACATACAGTTTTGCGAATGGAAGGCAACAACGGAAACGTGAAAACAACACCGTCGGCCTCTTACAGGCAGGTATGGCGACATTCACGAGAAACGAAGGACCTTCAAACTCAAGCAACCCCCCTCCTCTCCCATAATTATCTGACTCCCTCCCTCTTGTCTTCCCGTCAGCGAATGTAGATAAATATAATGCCAAGAGGCCTGGTCTAAAAGGGTACGGTTCATGACACGGGGAATGTGCTGTTTCGTAGTGATGTGGTCGCGTCGTGGTGGAAGGCGATCGTTGGTTTGAATCCGAGTACGGCCTGGGATAACATTCGGCATGCGACCAGGACTGCGTGGGCCATGCAGCCACCCATGCAACAACATACGAGGAGAATCAAAGCCACTGCAAGGAGCAGAAAGAAAAAACAAATGAGACCTAAGTTGATGACGCTTAACGGAGGGTTCGTGTAAAAACTGACCGACGAAGTATTTCTCCCAAGGTTCCATGCCAACGAGACCAATCGTGCACTCGAGCCATATTCTCCGCCTCCACACGAACATTGCGAAGGGGGAAGCGTGCGGTGGGACATAAGGGGTGTGAGGGGAAAAGAGGACTTGGGACAGGGTAGGATAGTGGCGACTGTACGTGAAGGAGCGAGACATCTGGGGTTTTGTTGTATAGGGGGAAGGTGTTGAAATTGGGTGTGTGAGCTGGAATGTGAGCGAAGTGGAGGTTTGTTGTATGGATGGAGGTGGCGGTACGAAAGAGCCTAATTGGCGGAACGCCGCGAGACAAAGGGTTGGCGGGAATGGTACGGCAATGTGGATGTACTTATATATATCTCCCCTTGTCGCTGGTCTCGCCCCTTGGACGCGCTCGTGGCATAATCATCAGATACCGACGACGTTGATGGTCAGCACGTGATATATCCTTCGCGATGGATCCTCAGACCCAATGGCCCATCTGTTTCGGAATATCATGAGATAGGGGCACTAGACCCTCGGAAGCTCCTCACCAGTGATAAGAATGCATAGTCTAAGCCAACGCCCGGACCGAGGGGGATTTCACCGGCCCCGACCCCCGTCGCCATATTTGCGCACCTAGATAGCAAAAAGGGCCGCAGCTCTGGTGGTCTCCAGCCAATCGGCGCGTCACTCTGAACACGGCGATCCGCGGATGCGCTTCTTTGCGGTTTAAGCTTTCCCTGGACAAATTCTTAGATTCTACAACATACTTGACGAGCACACGTGATGCCGATCAATATCCAAGGCTGCGAATACTGCCATCAATGCTACTTCTCCAACGTGGAACGGAATTATTGCAGGGTGAAATGCACGTATGACCAAAGCATAAATAACACAAAAGCAGAGCACAGAAATACAGCGATGAAATCTTCCCAGGTCTACCATATCCCCCTTTAGTCGATCTCTTCCATCGCAGATGTGCTAGCACCCTCAGCAACGGGGGCGATATCATCGGTCGCCATCGCATCGGTCGGCTCAGCGTCGTCGACATCGAGACCAAGGCTGATCATGCGGTGAATGCGCTTCGCGAACGATGTTGGATCATCCAAAGTGAAACCAGAGGTGAGGAGAGCGGTTTCGAAGAGGAGGTAGGTCAAGTCGCGGACAGACTTGTCAGCCTTGTCCTCAGCAACCTTCTTCTTGAGCTCCTTGACGATTGGGTTCGATGGGTTCAACTCGAGCGTCTTCTTGGAAGCCATGTAGGAGGACATTGACGAGTCACGGAGGGCCTGAGCCTTCATGATACGCTCCTACGGGACAGATGATTATCCGTCAAAGGGACAAGGCTCCAAAAATACTCACCATGTTGGAAGACCAACCATACTGGCCGGTAACGAGGACGCATGGCGAATCGGAGATACGGTTCGAGACAACAACCTTCTCAACCTTGTCACCGAGGGCATCCTTGACGGCCTTGCAGAGGTCATCGAATTGAGCAGCCTCGGCTTCGCGAGCCTTCTTCTCCTCCTCAGTCTCCTCGAGCTCAAGACCCTCTTTCGAGACGCAGACCAACTTCTTGTCCTCAAACTCCTTTAACTGGGTGATGGCGTACTCGTCAATGGGATCGATGAGAAGAAGGACTTCGAAGCCCTTCTTCTTAAGCACCTCGAGGAAAGGCGAATCCTTAACAGCAGAGAGAGATTCACCGGTCAAGTAGTAGATAGACTTTTGGACCTCAGGCATGCGGGTAATGTAATCCTTGAGGGAGGTTTGCTCATCCGTGGACTTGGTGGAGTAGAACCTGAGGTACTCGGCGAGCTTGGATCGGTTTTGGGCGTCTTCGTGGATGCCGAGTTTGATGTTCTTGCCGAAAGCTTCATAAAATTTGGAAAAGTTGTCCTTATCTTCAGCGATCTCGGAGAACAGGTCCATGCACTTCTTGACGAGGTTCTTGCGAATGACCTTCAAGATCTTGTTTTGTTGGAGAGTCTCACGAGAAATGTTGAGGGGGAGATCCTCAGAGTCGACAATACCCTTGACGAAGTTGAGGTACTCGGGAATGAGGTCCTCGCAGTCGTCCATGATGAAGACACGGCGGACGTAGAGCTTGATGTTGTTGCGCTTCTTCTTCGTCTCGAAGAGATCGAAGGGTGCTCTTTGTATGACCGATTAGCGAGATTCCAGTAAATTAACGTGGAGGAATGCACACCTCTTGGGAATGAAGAGAATGGCCTTGAACTCGAGTTGACCCTCAACGGAGAAATGCTTGACAGCAAGGTGCTCTTCCCAGTCGTTGGTCAAGCTCTTGTAGAAAGAGCCGTACTCGTCAGGAGTGATATCTTGTGGGTTCCTCGTCCAGATGGGCTTGGTCTTGTTGAGCTCCTCATTCTCAGTGGTAACCTCCTTGATCTTCTTCGTCTTCTTGGGTTTGTCTTCATCGTCAACTTCTTCGATCTTGGGCTTTTCCTCGTCATCCTTGACCTCTTCCTCGTCGTCTTCGACCTCCTGGAAAGCGTTCAGAGTTCTAATGCGTTGACTGTACAAGTATTTTTTCTCACCTTCTCGACCTCCTTGGTAACAGCCAACTGGATGGGATACGAGATGAATTCAGAGTGCTTCTTGACGATATCCTTGATCTTTTTCTCCTCGAGGTATTCAAGTTGATCCTCCTTGAGGTAGAGGCGGATCTCGGTACCGCGGCCAAGAGAGGTGCCATCGGCATCGGGGGTGATGGTGAAAGTCCCACCAGCAGAAGATTCCCAGATGTACTGCTCGTCGTCGTTGTGCTTGGACACAACCTGGACGCGCTCAGCAACGAGGTAGGCGGAGTAGAAACCGACACCAAATTGACCAATCATGGAAATATCGGCACCGGCACTCATAGCCTCCATGAAACCCTGCAGCGAGGATCAGAAAGTGTGTTGGAATGGAGTAGGAAGCGAAAACGTACTTTGGTTCCAGACTTGGCAATGGTACCGAGGTTGTTGACCATGTCAGCCTTGGTCATACCAATACCGGTATCCCGGATACGGAGGAGCTTGCTCTCCTTATCGACACTGATGCGGATGTAGAGTTCCTTTTCAGCGTCGAGGACGGAGGGATCGGTCAACGACGCGTAGCGGATTTTGTCGAGAGCATCGGAACCGTTGGAAATCAATTCCCGCAGAAAGATTTCCTTGTTGGAGTAGAAGGTGTCTGTGGAAGACCGAGATGAGACGACGACAAAGCGGGACGGAGGATGTGGCGAACTTACTGATGATCAAGTCCAAAAGCTGAGAGATCTCGGCTTGGAATCCAAAGGACTCGGACATGTTTTGCTGTGGGCCTGGTGAGCAATCGAACACCAGGAGAGGACGACAAGGCAACAAACGTTTTAGTAAGAAGAGAGGGGATGAGGGCGGGCAGGAAGGAGTGAAAAACGGATGTCAAAAAACTCATTGGAAAGGCGGACGATATTTATCACTCTGGGACCCCGGACACCAAATACCCAATTTGGTAATCGACAAGGCTTCTTCCAGGACCCCGAGTCAAGAGATGCGTAGCAATCCTTCGAGAACCTTCGACCACCATCTCAGAAATGATCGCCACGGTCACGGTTCTTCTGTTTCATAGTCACCCAAGAGACGCTGGTTTCATTTTTCGAGACTATAGAATTCCAGTGACAGATCCCCTCAATGGGCGACTATCCATAACACCAGATAACCAAGATTTATGCCCCAATATCTAACTTAAGTCTTCCACAACGTACACCAACGAAACTAGGCGATCGAACACGGGGTGGTCGGGGTAGGTAGGATTGCAGCTCTTCCCGATCCTGTGATTCGCAAGGTTGCCTGAGTTTTTAGTGAAACGGTCGTAGCGTCGTGATTCTAATGTGCGGCTTGGAGGTAATATCCACGGCCCGACGCAGCGGACGGGGCCCTGACAGTTCCCTTAAAGGCTCTAAATACTCGTTTAGAAGTGGATATAGCCTTATGAACAGCCAGTATCTCAATGGCTTTGCCATTTTTCCGAGCGGACGAATAGATGTAGGGAGGTTGAGCTTGGGGTAAAAATGGGGCATCGTCGTCGGTTGCAGGGCAAATGACTGGTTGTTACAGAGGCGTGAAACTTGCGACAGGTTCTGTACGACATCCTCCCAGAAATACGTCCTCTGTTACCCTCGAACACCTGTGGAGGGTTGATCGGAGGTATCATCGAGAGGAGGAGCATTCGTGAGAATCGGATACCATAATGAACATCACACAGCGTGCCGAAGGGATTCATAAGTAGCATCCATTTCGGTCTTGCTGCCAACTCTAGCATCCGTTGCATCCTTCCTCCAAGTCTACACTTCATGGTTCTCGGACGTCTAGTTCACTATGTCGCAGATGCGGTCCTTGTCTCCACAGTTTTGGCAGGAATCAAGCGCTCGACTGGGTTCGCGTGAGTGCCTGTTGTTTCCGATGTCGTTTTTCCACCTGACGATGAACGTTTCCCAGGCCAGACACCACTGCTATCAATGAACCCACAGTGCGTTCAGTAGTCGATGGCTTCCTGAGCGTGGGGGATTCCGTCTTTGTCATGTCACAGTCGGCCATCGTGAACAGTCCATACTTCAAGAAGAGTAGTTAGGGTATCACGCGGTGGGTAATTATACTATTGTATCATAGGCATGTAATATCACTGGTGAGTGATTGCTTGTATCTCGTATTAGCGAGGCGAGGACGCTTATTGTACTGTGGAATAGGGGACCGGCGGGATGAATGACCTCACATCTCCATCGTATCGTCTGTTGTGGCCGCTCTAGAGCGACCAAGCAGCTGATCCAATAGATGGGCTACCTTTTTCATCATCTCCTGTTTCTCTGTCTGGACGGCCTTGAGTTCCGCATCCCTCCGACTTGCGATTTGCGACTCGTCCGATAGAAGAAGCAAGAGCTTCATGGAATGGGTGATAGACAACAATGAATGAGATGCCTTGATCTACTCCATTTCGTGAAATTACCAGCTGAACGGGGTCAGTTTGCAAGAGGATCCACGTACCATCGACTCTGCCCTACATTGAGTTTGGAACGCCTCCTGTGCCATCCGAAATTTGTCTTTATCTTGAATCTCTCGCGCCGTTCAACCTCACATACGGTGGTATTTAGTGTATTCAGACATACTCACAGAGGCTAGAGAGACGATGTCAACCATTCCATCGACGAGAGTTTCGATTTCCGTATCTACTTTCTTATTCCACTCCTCTTCGATGTCATCCAGATATTGAGCCGAATTTCGAGCCTGGGACTGAGCCAGACGCGCCGCAGCCGAAGTTCGTGACTGAAGCAGCGAGGCCGTTGGGAGAGCAGAAGGACGTGATACGTCTGACTGGGGAATCGGGTCAGGCATTGTTGTCACTCTCGAGCTTTGTTGGCCGCTTCAGGAAGCCACGCCGATCGAACAAACGGTTGGCTACCCGCCACCTTCGATACCCACGGCCCGAACCGCCCCTCTCTCACTCTCCCCCCACAACCACCACAACGACAAATACCCAGCCCTCTGTTTACCTACGACTATGCCACTATATGGCAGAAATCGGCTCTCGATAGCCGACATCGAGAGCGACCTCCATGACCTGATTGCGAACCACCCCCGCTCCCACCTGAACGACGAAGGAGAACCAGTCGTCCCAGCCGAAGCCCTCGTCGACATTTTGACTTCCTACCGTAGCGCTCACGATAATATCAAGCTGCTGTCAAAGGAGGAAGAAGAAATGTTCCTCCAGTTCATCCGAGCGAGTCCAGGACTCGAAGCCACGACAAAAGTCCTTGTCGAATTCATCGCCTTCCGAACGGCTTCTGGAGACAAGGCGCCCGAAAGTGCTCTCAGCTCCGACGAAGGTAGCGAATCCGACTCACCACATCGGGGGAGACGTAACCGTGATGTCGTTTACAAGGCCACATCGCGTTCCTCCAGTTCCGACTCCATAGGCACATCGGTTTATCGGCCACCAAGTCGGCCACCCTCAAATGGACCCCCTGTTCCACCCAAGACTCCTAGCTTACGCGACTCGGTGTTCGACACGTCTAAACGCCAGCGATCCACCCCATTGGTCAATAACGTCCCGTCCAGTTGGGCTAAGCGACCCGTTCCTGCTTCGCGACGGAAGAGTGATGCTGGACGCGGTGGAAGTGATTCTGAGGTGAGTGACAGCAGCTAACACTTCTCCACCTTCGTGAACACTTGCTTACGCAAAATTCAACCAGTCTGGACCCATTACTCCTATGTGGAGCCGACGGAGCAGCCAAAGCCGGATGTCTAACCCTGCGTCTCCAACAACATCACACACACCCCTCAATTCACCCCCCTTAGGACCACGACCGCATTCTCGTTCTCAGTCATACCCCCACAACATCGCTTCGCTCTATAGCTCTGATCGCTTCGACGACAGCGATGATTTCACGATCTCACAACCCGTCTCTGCGGAAAACTCCTTAGACGAGATGTCGCTCTTGTCTTCTATCGGTTCTCTTCCTATACCAAAGCACGACGATGACTCGGACTCGGACGACGAGGTGCAGAACATTCTCATGTACGACCGGTCTGCGGCCCCGTCAAATGCCTCTATGGATTCCCAGGAGCGCGTCGATATCCTAAATAAGACGATCGATGAACTCCGCAAGAAGCTCTCCGACACAGAGAAGGGTCTCAACCGCAAAGTCAATGACCTGGAACTGGAGTTGGAGGAAGCGCAGGAAAAGCTGGAAGAGCTGAAAGCTGAGCTGATCGCTGCGAGAAAAGAGGAGAAGGAATTAAAGTCCAAGGAGGTTTGTCTTCCCATTTAAGCCGTATTTGGTGTTTCCCTCTAGGCTCATGTCTGGCACCACTCTCCCGCAGAAACAAAACCAAAACCAGATTTCGGCTCTCGAGGCAGAGATTTCCAAACTTCAGAAGGGGCTCGAAAATTCTCGTGCATCATACCAGAGCCTCCAAAAGCAATATCAAGAACAATGCGCCGAATCCGAACGATACCGGCTCAGTCTCCGCCGCCGGGACACAGAAGTTAAAGAGTACGCTGACGCGGCTGCTCTGCACGCGATTGAGACAGACAAATGGAACAAGGAGCAGCAAGTTCTTGAAGATCGAATCAATCAGCTCACCGCAGACCTTGAACTAGCCCAACAGGCGTACAGTTCCCTCGATGACCAAAAGGCGGAGAACCTGTTGCTGAAGGAGACGATTGATCGTCTGAGGTTCGAGATGGATGAGATGAGGACTAACGCCGCGAATGCGCTGGAGCAATCAAAGGACGGAGCCGCTGGAGGTGCCGCGAGCGTTGGGAGGACGCTCGGCGCTGAAATGGTCAGGGCTGGTGTCGATCCTAACGCTGCTCCCCCGAGACGTGTTCAGCAAGAGGAAGACTCGGAGGACGAGACGATTGTCGATGAAACCATCAATCAGGAAAGCGACGACGACGAATTCATCCAGACTGTCATCACGAAGACTAGGAAACGGGTGTGTTCTTTGTCCTTCCTGGGTGGTTGTATGCTAACCGCTGTTGAGTAAAGAAGGTTCATGGCCGTATGCCGATCCCAACACTGACTGTTGAGAGGGAATACGCCGATGCTGAGGTTCAGCACGAACTGTCCACTTTGGATGTCGAAATTCAGACCTCCCCTGAGCCCAAACCCATCATGGCGTCTTTCTCGATTCAGACGGAGGAGACTCCTGTCTCGTCCATTCCGATACAAACAGACCCAGAATCTTCCCCTCCGCAGAAGATCGTCGCCGAGATGCAGGTCCAGACAGACGAAATCGACCCTGACGAAGCTTCTAGCGGTCAACACGAGGGTGAGGAGAGCATGGCTTCATCCTCGTCCACGTTGCTCCCACCCACGCCCAAGCCTTCCGTTGAGCAGTTACACCCACACGACCTACCTCCCACATACGACCGGAGTGAGCTCGACTTCCGCATCGCAGAGGCCATCAAGGATCTTCATCCTGGCTCAACCCGGCCGAGCGAAGTCCTTAGGAGGATTGGTATTTCCGAGGATGCATTGGAAGAATGGAAAGCGTTGAAAGCCGAGCTCGGTGTAGAGTGTGCGGTTATTGACAAGCTGTTGCAAGAAGCTCCCAAGTCAGGTCGCCCAAGGCCGTCCACATCATCCGCTCTTTCTTCATCCACCTCGTCCAGCTCTTCCTCGTCATCAAGGAAGGGAAGGTTCTACAACATCTACAACACATACATCTACGGCGGTGAGACTGGTAGCCCTGGCGTCTTGACGAACATGATCCTCTGCGCTGGAGCGTCGGCTGTCGCTTTCGTGTTGATGGCGCATTTGGGTAACTCCCAATACCACGTTCCAGGTGGTCCGACCTACTACGACCGTGCGGCTTGGACGAGTTTCAATACCATGCAAGTGAGCGGAGAGGGCTTCGCCGCCGATAGCACAAACGTATTTTGGAATTTGGTTGGACGGCTCAGTGGAAACGCGGCAAGGATCGTCCAAGGATGGCCGACATAATTCCCTCTTCGTCTTCCGACGACATACGCATATATAATCGTATACCACCATCGTACGGATACCCCATACACAACTCCACTCAACCTTCTACACTTTTATGGACTTCTTTCATCCACCCTATTGGTCTGTGCCTAGGGACATGGAGCCAGAATTCTCGATCGATTTTCCGGAAACGACACATACACTGTCTTTTCTGCTGCCCCTCCTTTTTTCCCATCTTATCCTCTCAATTGTCGTTTTTCCACTCCACTCGTCACCGTTTTCTACAATGCTTGTGTATCACTATCCCTTATCCTCTATTTCTTCTTCCTTGCTCTGCTGCTTTGCTTCGCTGCTGCACATCACATACGATAACGACCGTTATACTCCGGACTTTCCTTTATCAATCATAGCCCCCCTCTCCCATCCCTTCTTCCTTTTACAAACACTTCATCGTGTCAGCTATCAGTTTTCACCTCCGACAACCCCCACTCTCCGTGCGATATGGTTATATGGTTTGCTACGTGCCTATGTCTTCATGTTGCCTTTTTCCAATTTCATTCTCACTATGTCTGTATGCATTCCTAGTTTCCTTACTCTGCCTTTTCCGCTCGCTTTCCGAAGTTGTTCTGTCCTTCTCAATCACAACTTTATCATTACTGTCCTTTGGTAGTTGCGTTTAATGATTGCCGTCGGAGTACTATAGTAGATATTCTACCACCAGTGTCGTAGATATGTCTGTGTATATACACATCCGTGCATACCTGAAGCGGCATGTAGTGGGAGAAGTAAGGGGGAGGGGTTATGTATAGCAGGCCGAAGGAACCGCTGAGATCACGCTTTAGAATCCACCGCCCGAGTCCGGCCTACCCACACATGTAGGTATGCGATCCACGAACGAAAGCTTACTCTTGATCACTTCTTCTGTGGTTTATTGGAATGATCATCCCGGGTATGTGAGAACGGGATATACACATTTCATTCATAACCTGCAAATCTTGCACAAAAAACAGAGTGGTGGGACTGATTACAATTCGACAAAAAAAGACCCAGCAGAGGGCGAGAGCACCATGGGAAAGATGTATGGAAGTTGTGGTAAAATCGTGGATGTCAAATGAAGCAGCAACAATGGATGGAATTTACCTGGAGCATGGATGAGTCGCGATCGACGGTTCTCCACCAACGTGACCGCGTAACCGAGACCGAGAGAGGGGTGACCAAGACGACATGAAGATCGGATGGGCCAGAAAACACGAGCACAGCATACCAGTAGAGATGACAGGGGCTAATGTGCAAGGGCTCTAATGAGCTTGCACAGCACCTGCCCGCCTCTCGGCAACTGCGCGTTCGTGCTTCAGCCATTCCTCGCTTTTGAACACCTTCTTATGCATCTTCAGAGCCCTTTCCTTCGCTCTCGCGCTCCTCGTACTTTTGCGAGTCTTCTCGACCTCTCCTTCCTCCGTTCCACGGGAGGTAGAAGCAGCAGTCTCAATATTAGCCGCGACCGTCCCGAAGAATCGTTCTCCAATCTCCGCAATGACCCTGGCGTTCTTCTTCGCCTGCCTGTTTCCCCTCGTCAACTTCTTCTTCAAATTCTTCATCGCTTTCTTGGGGTCCTCCAGGAAGTAGATACTATGAGATTTGATTTCTCGAACGAAGTGATCGAGGAGGGTAAGGATTTCCGAGATTTCGCGATTGAACGAGTGGGCGAGAGCACGAATAAAGTCCATATCGAGGGTTTGGGAAATAGAGGAGACAGAGGAACTAAGTTGGAGTGAGAGATCATATAGGGCGTCTTCGACCGTTTCACGACCCTTGCCCTTTCCGTGACTCTCGGAGAGCCTTGTATGGGGTTTGGTATTGGGCTTTAGGGTTGGAGTAGTGGAAGAGGAAGGGGGAGGGACAGGCACGGAGAGATCGGAATCGTGGCTGATAGCCAAAGCAGCTTGGGTCGGTCGACTGATGAAATCCTGATTAGAGTTCTTGAGATCATGCTCGGCACAAGAACTCGAGCTCGAACTGCTCGCACTGTCGGGCGATGAGGGCTGTGGAGTCTGTGGCGGTGGGGACTCAACGACGGAGAGCGACCCGGGAGGGTTGAAAACGGTAAGGCCGAGATCACTACTGGTGGCCAACACAACGGAAGAGATGACGGAAGAGGTCGGGACTGCAACAAAAGTGGTGGATTGGCTGGTTGTGTCGTCGCTCGCCCAGGATCCAGAGTCCCCAGTGCTTGGCGGAAGGGTGAGAGGGAGAGTCGGAGTAGGGACAAGGGTGGGAGAGAGGTCTGTCCTGCCTGTGGCGATATAACCTACCAGGGCGCACATCAACCCAAAACTATGGAATGTCAGTAAATCGGACGACCAAATGTGTCACCGGAACTTACAAGATTTGTATAACGAAGGGTTCAGACAGATAGGTCCTGGCGATAAAGCGGCCCCAGTGGCCGCTGTGCTCCACACAGAGCGCCGTCTGGTCCTTTACAGGTTCGATGGGTGGGATGAGCTTCTTGAAGGCAGTAGAAACCACCTTGGGATCATACTCCATCACTGTTTCCATTTCGACAACGGGACTCGCCGGGAGATTGAACAATAACTTATCATGAGGAACACGCAAGTCCTTCCAGTTAGACTCTGCAGAGCTCCTCACATTGTCTATACCTCCAGGAGTGTCCTTCGTATACGAAGTGGACGCGACTAAGGGCAAGTAATATGTGTGGTCGGGTACGACGGAGAATGCTCGTTGCGGGAAGAAGATGATTCCTAGAGACGGTGTGTCGTAGGATAACTCAGAGATCGACTGCAAATGCATTAAGGTTAGTCGTTTTGATGAAAGAGGAAACGAGCCTACGCGGAAATCAAGAGATTGAGTCTTGTCGATGATCGTGATAACACGGGGCGGAATGCCACTGAACTTGATGGGAGATCTCAGTTCGCGAATAGCCAACACCTGGGGGCATGGTGGTTGGACTTGAATGTTGTCCACCGGTTCGAGTCCAGAACCCATTGAATAACTTCGCAATAATTTATCGACGAGATTCAACTTGTCGCTGATGGAGAATCCGTAAAGAACTATGAATAAGTCGGCCGCATTTACGATCTCGGATGGGATTGAATCGCGTGGGGAGAGCTCCTGCGTGGAGGACACGCCCAAATCTGTGATCGATTCTGACTCGGGAGTAGCCTCCGCAGCCCCTTGATCGTCGTGGGAGTTGCGCCGAGAACGGGAGCGACGGGTGGCTGTTGCGTCAAGCTCCTCGTATGACCTACGAATATCATCGGTGGTACTCGCGATGGGGTCTGGGAACGACAACCTGATGTCCTTGCGGGATCGGGGTGAAGTCATGGAGGACCGGCCAAATGATCCAGAGCGCGAGGTACTCAGCGTGCTGACCATGCTTTGGTCTAGAGCTTCCTTGACCTTCTGATCCTCCAGGTTGTCTTCCTCCACGGGTGCTGCCTCTTGAGCGAGGTCGCTGCCACTGTCGGAGGGCAAGACAAAGGGGTGGTCGAGTGGCTCGTCATCATCGGTAGGGTGAGGATCGATCCAAGGACCGGTGGCGTCACTGTCCCTAGAACTGAGATGACTACTGGATGACTGTTGCGAGAGAGAGGTAGCATACGAGTGGTTATAGCCCATGGACCCATTCTCGTCCTCGGAGTGCTCGCTGAAATCTGTGTCTAGGAGAGACTCTGAGCTAGATATGCATTCATACTCCGAATCGAGGGCGTTGTCCGAGATATCCATGCAGAGGCTAGCAGATGCGCAGATAGATAAGTAGATGGAAGACGGAGGAGGGAACTAGTTACTTGAGCGCATCATCCCTTTATATGGCAGCCCCGGCTACTAGACGCCCCTCTGTATCAGATCGGTCCGCCCAACGCCGATCACGTGAGGCCCAAGCTTCACTGTTTCTGCCATTTCGTCGACACGGCCTGGGGGCCTGAAGGCCCGAAGATGGTCGGTAGCCTCGATTCAGCACCAGAGGACGTTTTGCTGGAGGTCTTTCTCCGCTGCTCTGTTCTCGACATTCTTTCCCTCAAGCAGGTAAGGCCCCCACTTCACAAACAAGCCGCACGTGGATTGATTACGTGCTGCCACGAAGACGTGTCGCGTGTTGCATGCTCATGGATCCAATGATTACCTCTGGCACAGAATTGTACCCACGATCAGGATCCCTCTCGAAATCCCCGCTGACGTGGACACCGGTTCACTCTCTGGCGCCGAACTCCAGAAGATCGTTATCAAGGCGATCAGGCTAGAACATAACTGGAGGAAACCGACATCCCGCATCACGCGAGTGACTCCCGTATTACAGGGAACGAGCGGCGTTCCCATTGACGAGATGCGATTACTACCCGGAGCGCGTTGGTTGGTTACAGCACAACGCAACCGCCTATTGGGGCGCCTCAGTACCACCATTTCCCTTTGGTGTCTCGAAGATGTAAACGCCATATATCGATCCGCACGGATCGAAATTACTGGAACCTATAGAGATTTCGCCACCATCTCCCACCCTGATTGTTCCTGGGTATCACTTGCGATTGGGATGTGTATAGGAAACCACGAGTGAGTCAAAATAATTCGAGCGGTACTCATCCACCATTGATCCACGTTGTGAGAGAGATACAAGTATACCGGTTTCCGATGCTTGACCGTCATGACTTTACACATGTCTTGCCGTTGTTGGTCAGGAGCATACCGCGACCACGCGACCTGCCAGGCGTGATTCACGAGGTTTCGATCCACGGAGACATCGTGGCAACCAGTTTCGTTGTGGCAGATGATGCAGTTAACCACCACCACCAACTTCTACTCATCAACCATACCACAGGTGCTCAGCGACTGGTTGACCCAAAATTTGTCGAGGTGTGGTAATCTCGCCTATGCCGCAACGACACCCTCTGACTAGGATTCTATCAAAGCGGTTTACTAACTTTAGCGTCCGGTTGGCGCATGGCCAGATAATCTTGGTCGGTATCTTGAATCAAAGTTTCGCCATGCGAATATACGACCTTCCTGAAACAATTTTTCCTGGAAAATCACCATCCCCGGAGTCGCAAGGTGAAGGATTGGGCCCGATCGCGTTCGGTTTCAACGTCACCCCAATTCCTGGCCTTTCTTTCCCAGATTTTGCAATTTCCGATAGCATCAATATACCCCCTGTTGGTCGGTGTTCTCGATTTTCGATGGTTGCCTTCGATGTACGTGGTTCTCGTGCTGGAGGTGGCCATCTGGTTCACTTCTGCACGGAGAACATGAACGGCGATGGCCAACCACCGAGTCAACCACGGGTAATCGAGCCTCGAAAATTTACGGTTCCTGGATCTACGTCTATCGAAGTCGTCAAGATTGGGACACGAGGACATCGTGCGGTGTGGTTGGAACATGACTGGGAACTGCAGAAGTTCCGGCTGATGAAGCTGTCTGCACCAGTAGGACACGGTAAGCCATCAGTGGGTGTACTTTTGCCTCCCGATCCGGAGTTGCCGTTCTCCCCACGAGAATGCCAGTCACTGGCGTTTGACGAGGTTACTGGTAGGGTGTGTTTGGGACTTTATACGGGGGATCTATATATTCTGGATTTTGTATAATCTTGACCTTTCTTTCTACCTTTGCCATCACGGACGATCCCAGCAGTTCTCACGGCCACCACTGACGCTATCCATTCTTTCTTCACTCGGGAGGTCGTTCCTACGCCCGGTGTATACGTGGGCTTTTTCCTTTTTTTTTTTTTGATAGAATTACCCTAGGCTCAGTGCCTGTGTATCCCATTATCTTTGATAGAAATACGCTTTTCTCTTGACACGTATGTAAACGCACCCCTCGCGCGGCTGAGTCAAAGCTTTGAACTGCTGACCTGGCCATACGATCGATCTTCTCAATTCTATCCACCACTTCAGGAATCTTTGACCCGTCCACCATCTGCGGAGTAGCCGACCTCCTAGACGGTGCAAGGGTAAAATATCCCCCTTCTAACGTGCTAGTGCTCCTCTTTGTCTCGTACAACCTATGGATCCAGAACTTGATCAGATAACCCAAGCCATTCTAATCGCATCGGACCCTTCCCAGACTTCCTTGCATGCCCAGGCCCTCGAATACCTCTCTTCTATACAACAAAATGCCCAGATGACCTGGCGGTGGGCTTTGGCCCTCTTCGTCGAACCGGGCGCTGAAGGAAATGAACGGAAGTATCCCCCACAAGTTAGGTTCTTCGCTCTGAGAGTTCTAGAAGATTTCCTGGATAATAGGTTGGTGGGGTTGTCTACCTATAGTGGTTTGTCGAATTTTTGACGATAGGTAGGTTCGATTCTCTAGGGTCTGAAACTTTCAAGATCATCCAAGAATCTCTCGTGAAATACATTCAATCGGAATACATTTATGGGCCAGCTGAAGTCAGTTCACCGTGTGCGTCGTATTCGCAGTCGTTCTAGTTCTGATATTAACAGGGATTATACAGTTTTGAGGAACAAGTTCTCACATACACTATCATTATTCTTCCTCCGAACCTATGTAGAACAATGGCCAACGTTCTTCACCGATTTCTTCACCCTTATCAGTCCACTAGAATCCTCCTCTTCCTCCAGCTTCAACCCTCATGTTTCACTCTTACTCTTTCACCTAATTTTGGAGATTTCCGGAGAGGTAGCTGATCAAATGCTCAAAGCAGCGCGCATACACAATCCAGCACGACACACAAGGGATGGACGGGTACGCGATGCCGTTCGGGAACGTGATGCTGCAGGGATCAACGAAGCAGTTTTGACCATCATTGCCGCTAATGTGGAGAAGTTGAGCAAGCTCAGATCGGCTTCCGGCTCGGCAGAATCACGAAAAGAGCTTGAACAAGCAGAAGAAGTGGTGGATTGGGGCATCAGAACATTCGGGTCGTACGTCGGGTGGGTGGACATCAACCTCACGGTCACGCCTACAACAGTCCCGCTGCTCTTCACTCTGATCTCCGACGCTGCTCTACCCATCCGACTCGCTACTTGCGTTGCTGTGTCCCGTATCGTCTCAAAGGGTCTAAAAGAGCCAGGGGACAAGTTGCAGCTCATCAAGGTCCTCGCATTGGCGGATGTTTTGGCGACCTTGGAGGAGCGGACACGGAAAGAACAGATTGTGCGTGGAGAGGACACGGATGAGGGAGAGGAGTCTTATCGTGAGGCACTGGGGAAATTACTCAATGTCCTAGGTCTGGAATTGTGCAAGCTCTCGGAGGTACGTGTCACCTCCGAAATTGTTTGCCTCGGAGCCATCTACAAAATGTTTTTAGGATACCAAAGATGACGTTCGAACGGAAGCTACACGTCTCACCGACCAGACCCTTCCGGTGATGTTGCGATTCTTGGCTGACACGTACGATGATACGTCATCCACCGTGTTCCCTTTCCTATCAACTGTACTCCTTGCCGTAAGTCTCTAGTTCCTAAGCCCGTGAATCACCCACCAAACAATATCCAGCACAAAAAAACCAGGAAAACATCTGCAGAACCCATTTCTGACGCAACGCGGGCGTTCCTTACCTCGTTGTTGGAAGTCTTGCTGGAGAAATTACGGTGGGATGGTGATGAGGATCCGGCTGATTTGGACGAGGATGATAAAGCTGCATTCGAGGTCCTACGAAAGGTACCTCCTAGAGGTCTTTTGAGGGTGATACAGTGCAATTGACTCATTTTCGAAGGATCTACGGACTTTCATGGACTCCGTTTTGGTTATTGATCCTTCTTTAGTGACGGGTGCTGTCCAAACGCTTGCCATGAACACCTTAAACGCGTATCAAAATGGAGTTGCCGTCAAGTGGAACGACGCCGAGCTTGCGGTGTATCTGGTTTACATCTTCGGAGAAATCAATAAATGTGAGCCTACTTCCATCCTGAACCAAACTTTAGCTCATATTTTCCCGCCAGCCGGTGGTGGCAAAGGACGGGCAGCGTTCTGCGAAACTCCAGCGGTGATCGACAAAGAAAAGAGGAAGCTTACGGATTACTCAGAGTTTGCTCTCACTGTCCATGGACAAATGCTCTATACCCTTGTTCAGTCCCGCATCTCTGCGTATCCACACCACACTGTCACTCTCCAGTTCTTCGAAACGACCACCCGGTATACCGACTTCTTCAAGGTTCGGAAGGAATGCATCATGCCGACCCTACACGCAATGATCGATCAAAGGTTTGTGGTCAAAGCATACCGGCTTCCGCGTGTTAATGACGAGCACTTCAGGGGTTTACACAACCAAGATTCTAGTGTCAGAGCACGAATGTTCTATCTCTTCCACAGGTTCATCAAGGAAGTAAGGAACGAGATATCATTGGATCTTTCTGCCTCGTTGTTAGACAGCATCAGGGATCTCCTCTCTATCCAAGCAGACCTACCAGAACTCGACAGCCCCGAGACCCAGGATCTTCTCACAGAAGCGATAAAAAACCCAGGAATATTCGACTCCCAGATTTACCTCTTCGAAACTGCAGGTATCCTCAACTCGTTGTTCTTCAAGGACCCGACCCAGTCAGAGACCCTTCTTAGGTCGATCGTGGAATCGCTTATGGGCGAGCTGCCCGGTCATTTACAAGCGGCGAAAGTCTCAAACGACGTTACGGCGATCGTGAAAATTCACCATATCATCATGGCGCTGGGGAATGTTGCGAAGGGATTCCCTGAACTTCCTTCCACATTGCCAGAGGGGTATATTCTTCCGCCGCTGGAAGTATTCCGTGAGATTGGACAGGCGATCTTAGTGTGTTTGGAGCAACTGAATGTTGTGAAAGGTGTTCGAGATGCGGTGTGCCTTATCGGTTCTTCATCTCTTGTCCTGACGCTGACAAACTCCGCCCGCTACAGACACGTTTCGCTTTCGCCAGGATCGTCGCTCCAACCGGAAGCAGCATCACATATCTGATCCCTCCGCTGATGGTGAACCTCTTGGTGCACTCAGAGCCTTCGGAACTCGCGGATTTCATGAACTTTATCGGATTGCTCGTGCACCGCCTCAAGGTACGTGAAGCGAAACTTAGCGAGTATCGCGATGATCCATTTACCGCATTTTAGGACGCTATGTTCCAAGTTTTAGACGAACTCATAACCCCCTTGACCACTCACGTCTCCCAGCTACTAGCGCAACCTGCCAGCGGGACAGATGATGCGCTTACTCACGGAGACTCAAAGAAAGGGTATTTGAATCTGTTGAGTAGTATCATGACTGCAAAGTTGCAAGGGGTGTTCTTGTCAGAGCGTACGTATCCATGTCGTTGTCGCTTTATGGTGGACCTCTGATCCCCCTGCCCGTGACCGTAGGTAATAAGGGGCAACTAGAGGGGCTACTCGAGATGATGGAACGGTTGGTTATAGACCTCACAGACCCAGCCGGCCAACGTTCTGCACTCCAGTTCCTTGCGCGCTGTGTAAACGTCTGGGCAGTACCATCCCCTGATGGTGCCCCCCAGGCGTTGCCTGGCTTCGAGCGATTCATATACGAGAGGCTCATCCCTGCCACCTTCCGTGTGCTCTCGTTGCCGGAGTTCAACACCAAGGATGGGCAAGTGATGATGGTGAGGGGACTTTTCACTCCCATGAACCGTAATTATTCCATGCTAACAACCCGTAAGGTTTCGTATGAAATTGCCTCCTTCTACCAAACGGTCGCCAAGGCCAGGGGACAAGAAACATTAGACTTCTTCGTTTCCGCATTTTTACCCTCTCAGGGATGGCCGCAAGAGATGGCTCTCGATTTCGTCACAAAACTACGAGATCTAGATAACAAGACGTTCAAAAAGTACTTCACGGATATCGTTCGCGCTGCTCATGGGGGATCATAACATGTTTGTGGTTTCTCTTGTCACGTTCTTAGCACCGTCATCCATGCTTTCTGTTATTCATCTTCTACATCACGCTGCACTTTCCTCTCGCGTTGGCCCAGTTTTATACCGTAATACTTCGTCGTTCGCGTTACATTCCGCATAGCATTCTCGATGTCAATATGTACGAAGATTTGTCGTAACGGGAACCAATTGGCAGACGCCCACCAGGATCAAACGAGGCAGCCACACAGATCCCATGTGCGATCACCTTCCAAGCGCGCGCACCCAACCTCAACCATGTCTACCGTCGGTCAGTCTCCCAGTTTATGCTTGGTAGCGGGAATAAGCTGAATGGGTGAACTGGGTTCTCAGCGACCCAGAAGAAAAAGACGAGAATAGTGAGTTGCGACCGATAACTCGTAGCTTGCAATCGCGCCCTCATTAACACGCCCTCCTCAGAAACCTCCAAGGGTAGATATAACTTGCTTCGCGTCGCCTGGAACGCAAATCTGACCATCGGCTATTTAGCATTCCTCGGATATGTCGTTGGATGAAACGTGGAGGAGGCTTTCGAACAACATTCGAGAGATCTTTGCACAAAATGCGGCGAACCTATCCTTCGAAGAGAATCATCGGTTCGGTTACAACCTAGTCCTCGGGAAGCAGTCAGAAAAGCTTTACGAAGGCGTCAAGGCTCTTATCGTCGAGAATTTACAGAAGATGGTCAAGGAAAAGCTGATCCCCGCGTTCCCTACTGGCGTCCGGAGTGACATAATATCTCGAGCGAAGGAAGGGGAAGAGTTGCTCAAGGCGTTCAGATACGTCTGGGATGATCACGAATCTGGTCTGTGTAAACTGCGAGATATCCTCAAGTACTTGGTGCGTCTCCCTCACCGCTTTCTTCCTGAGTCTGAGTGTGGCTGAGGCGCTTATCTGCCTTCCTTGACAGGACCGAGTGTATGCACCGGCGCAACGCCTCCCCGTCATATACGATGCCGGTGTCCTGTTATTCCACAAGCACATAATCGAACCCCCGATAGAGGAACACCTCGTCGACGCCGTCCTTGATGAAGTACGCGTGGAACGAGATGGGTTCGCGATCAACCAGTCCGCCGTTCGAGGATGCGTCGAGGTCTTATGTCTATTGGGGGAGGATCCGCGGTCTCCGTCAGTCTACATCGAGAAGTTGGAACCACCGCTGCTCAACGAGAGCCGGAAATTCTACGAGGCCGAGGGAAAACAGAAGCTAGAATCCTCTAGCGCACCTGAATACCTCACTCATGTGGGTACTTGATCCCGGATCCCGAGAGCTGCACTTTTCACCCATGGACTTGCAGGTGGATAAACGGTTTACTGAGGAAATTCTCCGCGCACAACGCTACCTTATCTCACAAATCACACCTCTATTGCAGGAGATCCTAGAGGAGACGCTGCTTGCGCCACATCTTACGGCCGTCATTTATATGCCGAATTCCGGGATGGACAGCATGATCGATACAGACAAGATTCAGATCCTCACCCTGATGTACAAGTTATTCAAACGGGTCGTAACGGGAATCCCGTTGATACGCAAAGCCCTCAAGGAGTCGATCATCCGCCGAGGGGGTGAGATAAATCTGAACGCAGAGTTCGACGCCGCGGAGGAACCCGCGGGGTGCGAAGGCAGTCCTAAGGGGAAAGGCAAGACCAAACCGCGTGCGACCGGTTCCCAGACGCTTCAACAAGCTTTGAAGTGGGTCCAGGACGTGCTCGACCTAAAGGACAAATTCCAACGTATCTGGTCGGAGGCATTTAACTCTGACCGAGACCTCGAGACTGCGATAGCCGAGGTAAGGTTGCGTATATCGCATCTAGACATTTTCTGATGCGAGATTTTAGGGTTTCGAAGGTTTTATCAATACCAACCCGAAAGCTCCTGAGTTCATATCTCTGTTCATTGACGAGAATCTCAAGAAGGGAGTCAAGGATGTAAGTTGCGTTGCCACTACGAACGCGTTCCCCTCTGACACTGCCACAGAAAACCGATCTCGAGATTGACATCGCATTAGACAAGACAATCACTGTATTCCGGTATCTCACTGACAAGGACGTGTTTGAGCGCTATTATAAAGGCCACCTTGCCAAACGATTACTATTGGGCCGGTCCGTCTCCGACGATGCGGAACGACAAATGCTGGGCAAGCTGAAAGTCGAGTGTGGTCACCAGTTCACGCAAAAGCTCGAGGGCATGTTCAACGACATGAAGCTATCGTCGGAAACCATGGAGGGTTATCGAAGCCATCTGGAGAGGACCACAGTATGCAAAATGCTCTTCCACAAAACTCGAGTTCTGACGCTTCCATAGGCGCCGTCCGTTGTTATCAGCGTCATTGTCATGACTTCTACCTATTGGCCATCAACAGCCAACGTCCCCTGTACTCTGCCGGAGGTACTCGTGAAAGCAACCAAGTCATTCGAAAAGCATTATCTCTCGAAGCATAGCGGCCGAAGGCTAACTTGGCAGCCGTCTATGGGCACTGCGGATGTCCGGGTCCAGTTCAAGTCGAGAAAGCATGATTTAACGGTGTCCACCATTGCACTTGTCATTCTCCTGCTGTTCGACGACCTTAAGGAGGATGACTTCCTCACGTATGAGGTAAGCCGTACTCCGTCAACCTACAACACGTCCAGAGCATGACGCGTTTGTGCCCACTCAAAGGAAATCAGGACAGCTACCAACATCCCCAACAACGAGCTCTCACGAAACCTTCAATCACTCGCATGTGCGAAGTACAAGATCCTGAAGAAGCACCCACCAGGCCGAGATGTGAATCAGGGGGATTCCTTTTCGTTCAACAACGACTTCACGTCGAGCCTTCAAAAGATTAAGATCAGCACGGTATCTTCGAAAGTCGAGAGCACCGAAGAACGGAAGGAGACGCATGACAGGATCGACGAGGAGCGGAAGCACCAAACAGAGGTGGAGAGCCCGCTTCTTCTATTAGGAGAGATCTGACAAATGGCTTGCAGGCATGTATCGTCAGAGTTATGAAGGATAGGAAGCACATGGCCCACAACGACCTCATTAACGAGGTCACGCGACAACTTATCCCTCGATTCCAGCCGAATCCTATGGATATTAAGAAGCGGATTGAAGGTCTCATTGAGGCAAGGAAGTTCCCCTCTCAGATTCGGTCCGGATGCTCACATTATACCTTAGCGAGAATATCTTGAGCGATGTGAGGATAGGAAGTCGTACAACTACCTGGTGAGTGTTTTTCGCGGGCTCGCAGGTGTTAGTCTAACGACGAGTCTCAGGCTTGAAGCTCGAAGGGCTGTCTCCATTTGTACCTTCGCATGATTTGTATTTCTTGTACCGTTGCATCATCATTTTCACCGGAACCCAGTCTCTGCGGCCTGTTCTGCCTTGGCACCAAAAATCCATTAATTGCGTTACCGATCACAACAAATCACCAAGTACACACAAAGTATCAAGCCTATCAGAACACAGGAAGAGTACCTATCGATGGGGAGGCTTACCCAGGTACATCGAAAAGCTAAACAAGGGCACGGTTGCGAATGCAATAATCAACCCGATGATCCAGAACTTGGATACACTGGGTCCTACCAAGCAGTCTATCGTCAAAAGCACAACCGAACCCCTACCCTTATCAAAAGCGATAGAAGCATAAAACAGTTATTGGAGGAGCCAGTAACCTGGAAGAAACACAAGATCAAGGAGAAGATGACCAAGACAGAGCTCGTGATGAACGGGATAGACCGTCGGCGAGTTTTCTTCGCAACTGCGAGCATTCACGAACGCAGAGGTGATCCAACGTGTGCTGAGGTGTGTGATCTGGAGGGAATAGGCGGCGAGAGCAGGTGAACCGGTGGTGATATAGGAGAAAACATCACTCAAATGTTCTGTGCGCTATAAAACTCTATCTAGTGCAACGTAGAAGCAAAACAGTGAAACTTACATTCTGCGCCATACGGGATCTGAAACATCAATGAGATCCGAGGCAATACCCACACACCAAAATTCGGCGAAAAGCCTTGCCAATTGGTGTCCCCCAGCCTGGTTCCACACTGCACCAAGCACTGTTCGGATGAGGGACGCAGCACGGGAGGGGTCCCCGTTGTGTTCCCCGCTACATTCTGAAGTTGTCGTTGCAATCCAGTACCGCATGCTTGAAGATCAACAACGGAGGTAACGGTAATCTATCAGCTTAGATGTAGTTGGCTGAGAAAGGTACATGGACTGCTTCAGTTCACACCACGCCGGAGCTGGCTTCACTTATGAAAGCTGCTGACGTACCGCTCTGAATCCGACCATTTAGGAGATCGCACGAGTCGAATTCCCAGTATGACTTGTCAACGGGTTTCGAAGGGGTGTACTTGTCGTGGGCGGCGTGGGTAGCGCGAATTGGCGAAGGATTTCCGGAAAGTGGGAGAAAATAGAGGTAGAGACTTGAACTCGCCGTTGCGGATCGGCGTCAAAAAGCGTCGTGATCCAACTCCGACTCGATGATTGTCCTCCGGTAAGTTGTCCAAGGAGGCGACGTCCCTACAGATACACGTCACCCTCGGTTGCCGTGTATGCCTGATTATAGCGTTGATTCATGGAACAGCCATACCTTATAGATAAGTGATACGTATCATTAAATCAGGCGCTCACCCTCCGCCAACTAAGAAGCTGAAGTCTAAGAGTGGGAACCTGGCGTGCCGAAGGATAAAGCTATGGTGAAGAGACAATCGGGGGGGGGGGGCATGGTAAACCCCAAACCGAGCGAGCATTCGGGAGAAGGGCGGTTTTGATGGGATACCCTTTGGCTCGCTTTGTGGGCGTAACTAGGCGGAACGCCATCGAATGACAATATCGTGGACCATGGAATTAAAGTTCACCCCTACTGTTCCTTCCTTCACACGCGTTTTAGAAAGAGATACAAAGAGCTACGTCACCCGGATAGTAGAAGGAATAAAGTACGTGCTCCGGCCGGCATCGGATCCCGTCAACTATAGGAACTGGTACTCAACGTTCTCTCGCCAAGAACCCAAGTACGCCTCCTGAGTCTGAGCAGGACTGAGCCAGCTAAATACACTGCCAACAGGACGTCCACGCCTAAGTACCCTGCCTTGTGTAGGCCCGCCTTCCCGAGCGGGAATCGATGCCGAATGGTCCACGGCAACTCTCCTTCCAAAGACTTTCTCTTTGAACACCATGGAGGGGCGACGTCGAACACGGCCTTTTGAAGATGAAAGGCATCAAACGCCACCATGGGCATCGGGGTGGCCAATGGGCCTTAGTTCCGACGAACCGGCGGTCGAGGCGGGAGGGACCAAGCGAACCGGCACCTGTCCAACCGCTCTCAACCCTTCTGGAGGGTCAGTGCATGACCAGCACAACGAACGCGACTTGGTACCCAGCACGCCTGGCACAACCTTCTCCGTATCCCTCCCTCCCCGCGACACACATCCCGCCGTGACTGAATGAGGCGGAGAGGCCAGCAGAACGTGGGGATCTCCCAGCGATTCGGTTCCGTTCAACGACATACGCTTTGTAGATCCCATATACCAAGGCCATGGGGGAGCGAACGGCGGAATTTGGAGTTTCCAAAAGAAAAATTAGAGGGAACAAAGATTAGATAAGTTTCCGCTCTTCGTCACTTGTGCAGGTGTCTTTGACGGAAGGCGGCCGTGTTGACGCGTCCTTGGCCGTGCATTTCCCTTTCGTGAACCACCTGCGATAGCGGGCACTCGGAATTGCAAATTTGAGGGGAGAAAGAACGCACGTAACCAGTACGCCACCCGGCTCGGGCACTGTCCTTTGTCGTCAAAAGAAAACATGTGTCAAGGCAGACGCAATCAATGGGGTTTCCAAGCGCTTGGGACCCACGATCTGGGCATGCAGGGATCAGTGGCTCACTAGGGGCCACCCAAAGGATGATACGCATCGCCCAGTCCGTCTGGGTATAAAAGCCCTTGAGGTTGTTGAGGAGAGAACCACCGCCCACCCATCCACCTAAGCTTAGCATCCCGTAACTCGCATCCCTCCAACCTCCACACCAACCCATCTCAAGGCGATGCTGTTCAACAACGGAATCTTCGACTTCACCGGTTTCACCGGCTTCGAAAACAGCGAGTTCAGTTACGATAACTCGAGTACGGTGGACGACCTCTTCAACGCATTTAACCGGGGAAACGATACCAATCTCGATCTGTACGCTCATCAGCATGCCGGCCCCAGCACAACTAACGATGAGTGGTACCTCCATTCATCGAATATTGGCGGCCCCAGCCAGCCGTACACGGGGGTAGAGGTCTATGGAGGCTGTTTCGGCCTCACAGACCTCGATGACCCCGCCACCGCCCCTACCACATTGAACCCGGCCAACCGGGTGTTCCTGGAGGGTAAGTCATGTTGTCCACCTTAAAGTTTATCGTTCAAAGGCTCATTCGTCTGTCACAGGACACGGCTCACCTTTCTACCAGGGCGTGGCCCTACCAACGCTCTCGCCGCAACAGGCGACCGTTCCTCTCCTCGCGGTCCCCACCCCCTCCCCATCGCATGGCTGTAAGTCTCATCTTCTCATCTCCGATCAAATATCAGTTACTCACCCGCTACGATTAGTCCAGCCCCTGTCGTCCAACTCGTATGCCGGGCCGACGACCGCCATGAACGGCCGCACCATCCCACCCCAGGTCATCTCAAACCCCGGTGACCTGGGTTTCGACTTCTTTACCGCGGTGGGACCCTCCACCCTACCCGCGGTCCATCCGTCCCCGCCCTACATCCCGTCGTACGAGGAATGTGAGTTGATTTCCCTCGTTTACCAAAAACCGACTCGCATACTTACCATCCGATATAGCGTGGGGCCAAATCCCCGAGCCCGGCCCTTCCGGCCTCTCTTCATTCCACGCGGCCCATTCCTATCAGGTCACGGTAAGTGGGTCTTTTGTTGTCGTCGCTACAATTCGACTTACGCGATCCCTTAGGGTATTGCTCCACCTGTGACCCCCCTTCTCGCTCCCGCCGCATCGTCCTCTGGTCCGTCAAGGACTAGAAAACGCACGAAGGAGTCGAGAAAATACAACCCCGTCAAGTCGACCAAGAAAAAGGTTGACGCTGACGAGGGGGAGCACGAGGATGGCTGGGACGTGACCCTCGTCCAGTTCCGAGCCAAACTCCATGACATCGTCCGTGATGGACAACCTTCCGGGGGGTTATCGCCCGAGATGGCGCTTGCCGCCAAGATTACAAAATCCGTGAAAGAAGATCTCAAACGATCAGTAAGTCGCATTTTTTACTGCGTTCTCGTTCCCCATTTCACTGACTTGGTAATCCCGGCAACAGCCACTCCAGGATACCAAAGCTGGAGAGGGAAAGCGCATCAGGAACGTGGAGGACTACCTTACCGGCGTCCTAAGGGAAATCATCCCAGTGGAGCCGACTCCAATCCTGGGCCAGGGCGGATCACCAGAGATTAGCACGAAGACGGCCGTCTTCGAAAAACGTAAGTAATTTCTTCACTTGACTTTGATCTGACGCACCGAGTTGATCATCTTCCCGACCGGATCCTGTAGTCGCAGACGAGCTTGAGGCCAGGCTAGTGGCCGTAAACCAACACCCGGCACTGCGTCTCTCGACGGGCAATCCCCAACCCGGAAGGGGGGCACGCCTCGAGCAGACGGAGGGTCGGGTCAAGAAGAACGGGCGGGAAAAGAGGAAGCGGGACGGGGAGCGACACCACCTGGAGAGGATCAGCTACCTGTTCAAGGTGGCGGACCCTCGACAGACCTGGACGAGGGTCGACGTCCTAAGCTTCGGTAAGATGGTTTCCCTTACCGACGGATTCGGATGATTACTCACCAAATTCATTCCAGCCATCGTGTTCCTTCTTTACGGTCGCGGCGCCTTCTCGCCTGGTTTTGTCAACCTCGCCTCTACCCCACAGAGGCTGTAAATAAAATATAGATTAGAACGGACTTGTATTTCTATAATCGACTCGAGCATTTAATTACCTTTACATTTTGGTTTTGGTTTTGTCTTGCATCTTTTAGAATAGAGCAATCCATCTGTAGCTGATTCGAATCGCCTAGAGTGTTAAGTGAGACTTGTAAGCATTGAGGACACGAATAACAATGATGGACTCCTTGTAGGCCAAACCAGCCAATGGGGCAGGAAACGGGATAAGGCACGAGAGTCCGCAAACCACCAACTCCATGAGACCAGTCGCCGAGACGCACGAACACAGAAGGGGGGGCATATGAGAGAGAAGCGTCGGAAGTAAATCAAGGGGGGAAAGGAATAATTTCTCCCCAAGAAACCATATGGCACCTTTTATATCAATTGCGATAGGACGTACGTCCGCGGGCGAGAGCTGACGTGACACCATCAGACCCCAGACCCGAATACGATTCCGCGCTGAAATCATGCAGATGGATCTACCGCCTCATCGATACATCGATGCATCAGGCCTCCTTCTTCACATCTCATCTACCAGGAACGCCCTACATAAATCGCGCGATAATCAGCGATATCCGAGTTCTTTTCCACCACGAGTGGGGTTCGCCCACCTTTACATTGTTTCGTTCTGGGAATATCGTGCCGTATCCCTTGGAACAGAAATGCTTCCTTCCATATTGATGAAAGCCATCGCGGTGTCATGAGGCCGTAGACTACGCCTTTGTAAGACACGAGGGTGGTAACGCACACCGCTGCGTGTTTTCCCATTTCACAAAGGCGTCCCTTGTGCGATTCGGGGATCGAATGAGAGGAACAGAGATGCGTAGCCATTCCAAGAACAAGCAGAGCACCGCATTCAAAAAGATGAATAGGGAGGCGTTTATTGACGTGGGAATCAAGCCTAGCCGCAACTGATCCGTACGAGCTTTCACCATCGCCCAACGAGTTCTCTCCCACGAAACAAAGAGAGCCGTAAAGGGGTTACTATGGGAAACGGCGTCCTTGTGATGTGCGACAAACAAGATGAGACTTGAAGCACCTGAGAAACAGAGGCGATCAACGTTAACACTCGCATTCAACCCTCGATTCAGCCCATCCTGGAGGGCCTATTATATTTGCCGAACGGCTGTATCAGTACGAATAACTACTGTAATCTCCTGCAGAACCCACCACAACCCGACCTTCTCTTAGGAATACCTCACGGTGGCGCAGATTGTCTCCGTCCTTGTGAATCTTGCCAATCTCGAAGCCACTGCGGCTTGAGTTCTTCTCTCTGCTTCTCTACGGCAAGCATCCGTTGCTTCAGGAACTCGAGGAGAGCCTCCGGTTTGCTGATCTGCCTCCCGTTAGCATGGAATTTTATCTTGCCGCTTTGGAGCTTCTCCGCTGTCACTTTCTGCATGAGAGCTTTAGGCGAGGGATGGCGGCAGAGGGATCGTACGAACCCTGAAGAATTCCTGCATCGTAAAACTCTCACCACTCGCCACCAAGAACCTCCTATTCGCATCAACTTCCTCCTTGGTGTACACCCTCACACACGGATGATCCATGTCGACACCATACTCTGCCAATACGGCCATATCCGACTCGGATCGAATCTTCTCGTCCGTCCAGTCCGAAATGACTTTGTTAAACGAGTCAAGACCAGGGTGCGTAATTGGGATTCCGATGCTGGAGAGTCCGTATAATGTGCCGTGTACTTTCCGTATAGGAAGATCGTCCATGGCATGTGAGAATTCGTGTAAAAGTGAACCTGGCGTTAAATCGGATGTCTCTCGGAGAAGGTTGCCGATTTCCGCTGCCCCGGTATCGATATACGTCAAACCCTGCGCATATAATTAGCCTGAAGAAATAGCTGAGAAAGGGATATTTCTCGTGCATCTTTCGAGTGGGCTTGAACCATGCAAGTGAACGATATCGTCTCAGACACCATTGGGATCTGTAAGTCGTATCTTATCAAGTACACCGGGAGTAAGACTGGATACGCCGCCAACTGCGTGGGTCGTATGAGCATCGTTGTACCAAGCGAGGACAGGCGGTCTATGATCATACCATCGAAAAATCCACACTTTTAGGATCAAACGTTATTGAATCCGGGAGCTTAGCTTGGGAAGGGGTCAACGACTTGACAACCTCTGGCAACGGGATGGGTGATGCTGAGTACGGGAGACAAGAGACGTCAATCCCATTTTGATTTCGTAGTTCTTGGGTAAAAGGAACGGCGAGTTCTTCTAATCTCGGTTGGGAGAAGGAGAGGGTCGATAGAGGGTCGAAGGAGAAGCCTGTGGTAGGGAAGGCCGGGTAAGGATCACTCGAAGAAATTCGTCACGGTGGAACCAACCAGGTATATACCTAGGACATGCAGTCTGACATCAATACCGGTGAAGATTTGAACCCAATACACCATACGCACGAGTTTAGCGAATGGATCATCGCCGGCACCTAACCAAATATGAAATTCATATCCTCCTTACACCAGTTCTACTCCTCGTACCTCGGTGCCCGCGTTGGTCATATTTACCATAACTTCGCCGTCAATGAACCACACAGGTATATACACGGCCTTGAAGTCATCAGGTTGCAAGGGCTCGGAGCCAAAGGCCGGAAGGTACCTCGCCAACAGAGACCTGACGAGACCTTTACCCATACTCGCCAAAGACGCCCAAGGCGCGACGTTCTTAACGGCGTCATCCTTGGAAAGGGCAAACGGAAGAGCTGGGATTCATAACCAAAGGGTCAGCATCCCAAACCCAAAACGTGGTAAACTGGTCACAAAACCGGCGACCTGAGACTTTTGTGTGGTATTTTCTGTCGAGTTTCACAACATTCCTTCTGATGGGGACGCGGTATAGCGGAAGTATTGAGGATAAGGATAAGGAATGCCGGGTGACGGAGAGCATCAAGGAGGAACGGGAAACTTTGGATCGAGTGAGCAGCTTCCACGTTGCCGATCCCACAGACATACATCTCCGGCTACACACTCCCTACAGCCGCAAAACTTACTCACTCTCTCTCCTTTCGTCTTGACCTCCTTGCCCCCGGCCATGACGGTTTTCCCTCTGGCTTTCGTCGTCTTGTCACTATCACTGCTGGTGTGCGCTGCGGACTTTTACAAAGTGTTGCAAGGTTAGACCGAGATTGTGTGGCACCCGACCCACAAGCAACACAGTCTAATCGTTTTGTCGTTTGAACTCGATAGTTTCAAGGTCTGCTACGGACCAGGAAATTCGCAAAGCGTATAAGAGGCTCAGCAAGAAGTACCACCCAGATAAGAACCAGTCACCGGGGGCGGAGGAAAAGTTCGTAGAAGTAGCACATGGTATGGTGATTCTCTCCCCGTCATGACATCAGCCCCTTTGCGCTTTAGACCGCTGAAACTACGTTCGCCTAGCTTACGAAGTCCTTTCTGACTCTAATGTACGTCTCTACTCTCTGTACGCAAGTCGAATTCGCTAATATGCCTCCAGAAACGACAAATATACGACCGCCATGGAGAGGTGGGTTACCTGAAGCCGTGGTTTTGGCGCGCACGTGTTAATGATTCCACATAGGAAGGCCTGAAGGCCCACGAGGGCGGTCAAGGGCATCATGCCAATCCTTTTGACATATTTTCGAGCTTTTTTGGCGGAGGACGTAAGCGAAACCTCAACCACCCCTCATGAAACCTTATTGAGCACGTATACCAGGTCCAGCCGAGGAGCAAGTTCGTAGGGGACCTTCGTCACTGACAGAATTCGAGGTTACGCTTGCCGACATGTAAGTTTCGTCCTCATTACAACCGCAGATCGAGATTCACACCTGTCATAGGTACAAAGGAAACAACATCGATGTGCGTCGCTTATTCGATCACCTTCCTATCCGACGTTTAATCTGTATCACTCCCAGTTCATGATCAAGAAAAAGATCCTCTGTGATCACTGCCGAGGAAGCGGTGCCGCCTCGAATCACGATATCCACACCTGCCCGACATGTAATGGGGCTGGAGTCCGAATTGTGAAACAACAGATATTCCCTGGCATGTTCGCCCAGACTCAGGTAGGGTGCAACGACTGCGGTGGACGAGGGAAGGTTATCAAGAAAGTGTGTCCGCACTGTCATGGAGCCAAGATCTTGGACCACACTGCACACTTTACCCTGGAGGTTGAGAAGGGTTGTCCAGAGGGTCATGAGGTCGCGTTCGAGGGGGAGGCAGATGAGAGCCCCGATTGGGAGCCTGGCGATGTCGTCTTGAGGGTGCGTAGCCGAAAGGACCAGGGTGGATTCAAGAGGAAGGAGACGAGCCTATACTGGACGGAAACTATTGGCATTGATGAGGTCGGTGATTTGATCGTGGCATGGTGCCTACTTTTGACTAGGCTTCTTCTCAGGCATTGCTTGGATTCGAGCACAAACTCACCCATTTAGATGGCCACAATATCACGCTGAGTCGTAAAGACGTCACTCAACCAGGTACGCCGAGTTTTCCCGCCTGCGCCAGGCTCGGGCTAACCTACCCAAACCTAATACAGGTTTCGTGGACGTTATCAGGGGCGAAGGCATGCCGATATTTGGGAGTGTTTCTTATGGAGACCTGTACGTCGAATACAAAGTAGTATTACCTGTGGAGCTTTCCCACAAGATGCGTCAGAGTAGGTCCCTTCTGTTATCAATGAGGATGAATCTCATGTCAATCCCTAACCCGCGTCCTTTAGGATTGGATAGTGCCTTTAACGGCGGCTACAGCGAAGGCAGGAAGGATAGCAGGGACGAGCTATAGATATTTGTACTTTAGACTCATTCCTAGTAGAGACCCCCTAATTGGAGTTTCAGTTTTTGGAGGTTCGACCGCACCAACCCTAAACAAAAAGTTCCCACGGCTGATCCACTTAAAAGCTCGAGGTGGGCTGACGAAACACCTTGTCAATGCACACGGCATGGCCCCCCTCCAGTACGTGTCATCTTCCCTCCCAGATGCCATAGTCGGGCCCGTCTCTGATTGATACATTGACCACTCATAGGATGAGGTGGTATTTCGGATGTCCCAGCGGTCGGCATCACTTCTCAGAACGTACAGAAAACGATAGCTGTAGTTTATTTCAGGTCCTTAGTGTGAGTCGTCACCCTCACTTCGCGTCGTCGTTCGGTGTCGTTGATGGGAAGGCTCTTGAATCATAGTGGATGGAGGTATCATCCTCAAACTTTGACGTATAGTCGACTCGTCACCGTACGGAGGGTAGAATAGTGAGTTCCGTTCTGTTCCGTTCTTCCCCGGTCATTCACTAATCGTTCACCGCTCTCATCGATTAGGAGTTTTCTACCATGCAGGAGCCATCGGTATTAAGATGCCTCCCAGCTTATACTGGTGTCGATGGAACCTCTCCATTGACTCGGTGAATCTTCAAGCAAATCAATTACCCCAGGCCATTTTTTCTTCGCTGCTCTACCCCTTCTCTGTTTATTTCGATACGTGTCTTTTTGCTTGCCATGGAGCGCCATTGGAGACTCCTCGCTTCACTGGGTGTTATCATCACTGCGTTGCCCTGCTACCCTTACTGGTCAAGAACTTGTCGGAGGTCCCGCCTCAATGAGCGAGAGCGGCATCAAGTTTCGGTTGACGTTTCTGGGTTTGGGACAGTGGTTGATACTTTTTTCGGAGGAGGATGTTTCATGTGAGGTGCTAGAGTTGGCGCAGGAGCACGTGTCTGAGTAAGGAAGAGGTTTATGTAGAAGCGAAAACCCCCCGCCTGTCTTCGTTCATAGGTCAAGTCATGGATGATGATGGGTTACAAAATATGCGTGTTCGTATGGAATCAAGTCGTATGTCTATGCCTCGAAAGCTTTAGGCCGAACCCCGCAAACGCGCTCACGTCGACATCCGGGACAGTTCGGCATCCCATGCCTAATCAGCATCGTTCACATAGCACGATATCAGCGTCAACGTGAACCACAGATCCGTAAGGATCGGCGATGCCAATCCCACTTGTCAACGATCTTCGAAACCGAGGCTAGAACGAAAATCCGTCATCGACGTATGTATGATAATCGAACGCCGGAGCATGACGTGTGACGTCCAGCATAGGAGACAGTAGACGTCGAGAGGGACGAAGGTGGGTATAGAACAGTTTATCGCCGACCACAATCCATTCAAGTAACACGATCGGCGGATGTGTCCGAGTCGCGTAGCGTCCCAGAGGCGAGGATGGAGATATCTAAATACCCGAGTCTGACCCTATAAGTAGGACATCGACGAGGTTGAAGGGGCCGGTGGTGCCGAATCCGAGGGAGGTGAACTTTGTTCACTCCGGCCCTGAAATGCCGGTCAACTGAAGGCTGTATGGCTTACTTACTACGTTATGACGTCGCATAAGATAGTACTTTGATTTTTTTCTCAAAGATACCCCGTCCGAGAAGGACGGATCCAAACGACTCGACGGTACGGTGCTGGTCGGATGACCCAATTGAAAGAGTACCGTTGAAGTTCTGTATGTACGTTATTGCGGTGGTGCGTCTGGGTGTTCCGTTCAAGCGTAGGGTATTAGTAAATATCTACATATCATTGAGCACATCATGGATGCTCGATACATGATGCATGATGCACTACGATCCGCACATAGACCGTTCAATTCAAGGATACTCTTCCAGCCTTGCATCAAGAGGCCAAGGGTACAACGTTTACGCTTCAATATCCCTTCGATGCCATCCCTTGATCCAGATCCGCACAGGACTATTGATCTTCGGGCGTTTGAGGCGTAACATCTAACTATGCATAACCAGGTATCGGGGAGACTACGTTACATACACGATATACATACACGAGCGTGAGGGGGAAAATTCCCCGCAAAAGGGGATAGTAAGTACAGGAGATAACAAGGAGTTCCAATGCAGGTGTCATGTTTTTGAAGGACCCTTTAGACCTTATCCTGATGGAGATCGATCGTGGTCTCAATCCCAACGCCAAGTTCTCCGGAGCCCTTTCCGTACTTATCCACCGAGTTCATCGGGAACATACCGGGAAGGGTCCCGCTACCAGCCGTCGACTTTCCACGACCCCTAACGTTGAGAGAACTGTCGTTCCCGGTGACGATAGTGTTGCTCGTCAACGCGCTCTGATTGGCTACTCGTCGAATGATGAGGAATGGAGCGATGACCTGTTCGTCGTCATGATTAGATGATCATGTCCGAAGATCGCGGTGCATCGGGCGGAAGATAGAAAGCACGAACCTGAGTCTCGGCAAGGATTGGTAAGAAGATATCCGCAACGTGGCTGTTAGCACCCCACGGTCCAACAAATAATAACGAGTTGACGGCGTAAAGGGCTGAAGACTCAATGAGCATGGTGACGATGGCCCTGTACAATCCGCTGGCTCCGGCCGGAACTCCCATGGCATTACGAATATTCCGGCTGTGCAGGATGAGTCGTCCAACGATCATGAGGGTTAGGAGGATGTTGAGCGAAAGCGAAATCGAAAAGTATGGAAGGCCAAAGTTGATGGCGACGGAGTTCCAGATGCTACTGTTCGGTTGTGAGGTTTGGTAGATGAGCATGATCCCCATCCCTACATTCACAATGTTAGCACAGAGTGTTTCGCCATAGGCTTTTGGAGAACTCGGGCACGTACCCACAGAAGCGAGGTACATGAGGAAGGGGAAGGCGATGACCCAGTAGTTCATGGCGTAAATAACGTAGCAACGATAGAGCTGGAGGACAAGCCTGCGTTAGGCACATGGGCGATTGAGTTTGATACAGAACTTGCCAAAAGGCCATCGGCTAGCCAGTTGTTCAAGAGGAACATAAGATTTGCAACGACGCTGATCGCCTGGGAGTAAATGAAGGACTGGTATCCGAGAGGTCCGGGAGGGAGCACGTTGGTAACACCAGGATATTCTCGGTTGTCGACGTACGAAATGGATTGAACGTCGAGGTTTATCGCGGTAAATATCGTCACAAACGAGAACATGACCACAGTGTAGCCCACGAGTCCCCACTTGACACTCTCCCTTCTGCGATTGGCGGAACTGAACAACGCGCTCATGCATTGGAAGAACAATACGATGACGATTCCTGGAAGATAGAAGATAAGCACAGATAGACTGACGCACAGATAGACGTACCGTAGAAAATCGCGCCGATGAAAATTCCCGCGAAATTGGTCTTCTCAGCAAAGTACAAGCTGTACGGGATCTGTGGAGCATTAGGGTTATTGGACCATGGCTTTTGTGAGGAGTCGGACATGGCTCGGATGTGTACGAAAGGAGAGCAAGGGATTTCAACGGAAGGCGGGACTCGGGGGGGAGGGGATCCGAGATGAAGGGGAAGTGACCTCGGAGCTCGATGGGGGAAGGAGACAAGGAGGTCACCGGGTTATAAATGCCTGAGGCGAGTACAATTGGACGGCGAGTGGAAAAAGCGAATGGTATGACTGTAGACATTACGGAGAGAAGACAGGTGGAATAAGGAAAAGCACAGATGGACCAAACGTACGGGGATCTGATCTCAAATCACTTTGATTTTCCAACCCAACTCGAGGCGATCTCCCTCTCCCCCTCATATAACCCCCTTGATGAATAGGACCGAACGAGCCCGGTCTGAACTGCCGGACTCAGGTGATTCATTCAGAGACCCACAAGGAAGGAGCGACAGATGACGATCGTGATAAACCTCCGATCCCAGCGCAAGAATTTTCATTCCCCTTCGGGTTGCATGTTGTGTCGAGCCGAGGACGTAGGAGGGGAGAAAGGATCGTCGGGGAGTCATGGAAAAACTGGAAGGGTTACAATAGACAGCCAGACGTACGAGATTGCGGTCATGTGCAGACGAAGTCCATGGGCGGCGCGAGAAAAAGGATAAATTCCAGGTTGCAATAGGAGGCGTTCTATGTTGATTTGAGCAAGACGAGATGCCTCCGGAAACATCCGGAAACGCCCTCCCCCCATTCGGAGTGGAGTTCAGTTCGGGCTGATCCAGGATCATTGAAAGGCGTCTAAACGGGGGCATTTATCTCTTGGACACAGATTATGCGTCCGTCGAGTTGTAATCAAAATGGTTCTCGCTCTCAGACAACCAGACCGACATGTGGTGCACCCTGGCTGGTCATAAAATGCAAGGTAAGAAATCATGCAGAGGAGAGAGAGACCGGAGAGGGACTGAATGCGATAACTGGGTCGGTCAGCTAACCGCCCAGTGTCCTCCGAATTCGAAAAGGGTTATTCGCTCACTTTGTTTCATTTATCTCTGGAGCTACCAATGTTACGCGTGGACGGACCAACGAAAATCTCAAGGTTCGAGCCAATGGACTGCTCCAAACCCAACTCCAAGGTGTAGTATCAGCGAGGTGGCCCTTATTCCTCCGTTCCCACCATTCAAACATCGACTGGATCCATCCCCCCTGGAACCGCGGAAAAGGTTTCAACCGTCGATACATATCCCACGTTTCGGTACTTCAGTGGTTGAAGGAGAATGCATTGAGATCAGGACTGCTGCGCTCATACAATACATCGACTGAGCCCTCTTGACACCGCCTACAGCGCTTCAATTACAAGCTTAAACCTTTGGTCTGATCTTAACTGTCAACACCCCGATCCTTTTCGTGGCTTGCACAGCCTAGCGTAACATCCCCAGCCGTTGTCTTTGATCTGACATTCTATTGGCGATCAGCGAAGGAGGAGCAGCCAACTTACCGATCTAGCGAACTGGTCAACAAGTCACTAAACCAACGGGGACGATCTCAAGGCACAAGAGTCGCCCAATCTGGGATTCTGGGTTACGAGAAAGAAACGCGTATGCTCGAGCCAGGAATCTCGGCCAGCTATGGCGATGCAGAACATCGCAGTTAAAGTTGAAAGGGAAGTATTCACTCGTGTGCACACACCGCCACATCCGAGTGGGGTTTCCACGCACAGAAATACACAAGGTAAGAAGCTGAAAGCTGTTTCTGGACATTGAATCGTTCGGGTTTGAACGTTGATGATAGCGATTCCCTGCACTTCGTTGAGAGCCTAGAGCGGCGGACATCCGGAGGAGAGCCCAACAGAAACCTGTGCTTCAGTTAACATCTTCAGTTAACGTCGTAGAATGGGTCTCATAGTAACACTCTACCTCCATCCAATTCTTTCCTTCGATATATGTCCTCAGGCCTCAGGCCCATGAATCAGGAATCACCGGGAAACGATCACGATACGTCTCCCTACCTTGGCAAGGTCAATTTCGGTCGTTCATCGTCTACACGAGAGACTAAATTGGCCGCCAGCCACGAGGCCTCATATTGGACCCCATTCGTCTCTGATCATAGTCGCTAGGGTTCGATACGCCAGCGCACGGTGATGGCAAATTGAAAGGCTGCGGAGTTGTGGGAAGATAGTACGGTGTTGGGTTGTATCAACAGGCCGTATCCCACTGATATATGGAGGCCGAAGAACGTGTGGGCAAGGTACCATCTAAAGCCTGATGGTATTCTCTCTCTCGAAGCAGGGCGTCGAGAACAGAAGGTTGGTGCTTTTCCGAGATCGTCAAAGGAGCTGCGAAAACTTGATCCCCGACTCCAGACATACGTTCGTTGTATTCTGCCGGTTAAATATCCCAACCCAGGGGCCTGGGTTCGACGAAGCAGCGCTCCTCTAGCCGAACCCGGAGATCAGAAGGGCCAATCGTGGACCCAAACGTGCAAATTACTTGCCGACACACGACGTTGTCTCTCCCTCTCATCCGACTCGTGGTCCCGGTGTCAGGAAGTTTGTCGGCGGCGGCTTCGAGGAGTCGAAGATATGCTATCGGACGTGAACCTGCAGTAGTATATGTAAGAGACATTAGCACAGCACATTCGATATAAACTCACCTCCACTGTTCGTTCTAACAATCGTGAAAGCCAACGACCTGAGATTGTTCGTCAGACACTCCGAAGGTCCTGACGGGAATACGTGATCACTGACACGGCGGGCCGCGTTCATGAACATTCAATGCGATGTCCGCCCGTCGCTGGGAGGCCACGTTCTGGAACGTTCAATCTAAGCGCACTGCCACTTGTGAGTAAAACGGCCGAAATTGAGAGGGTCCAAGGTCCTTGTACCATGGGACCGTCTGAGACGCAGGGGTGCATCTTCAGGCGATATGCCCTGTCAACCCAATGTATTCCAGTAGGTTAGCCTATCAACTTGCCATGCTACTCAGACAAAAAGTTCGTTAAATCAGGTTAAAGTGCTGCACGCGCAATATGAGGATGCCTATCCATAGTGGACGTGGTTCAGGGTGAGGGCAAGGGAAGAGATATCGATACGGTGTGGAACGAAGAGACACGATACAGAAACTATACACGGAGGTAAAGCCCTACTGTACCGCTTAATTCTATTGCTTGTCTTCTCTTTCTTCATCTCTTCTTCTCCCGTCTCGCACTTCGTTCCATAGGCGACACGCCGCCAGAACCACCCGCATTTTTGGTCATGGTATCGACCCCACCACTTGCGATCTTGAAGCGTGCCAACCAACCAACCAATCTTCCCCGAAGATTGCGTGGTGGAACCTGGGGTTCATCGTTACCATGCGCAATTGCCGGTCCTATTATACCGCAGGGATGATCAACGATGAACCTGGAATAAAGCGAAGTAACGCACCAGAATCACTTGCCATGCCAGTAGAATCGCTGGCCACGCTAGCGGAGTCACTGGCCGTGTTAGCAGGTAGTCGTGGCAACGACCGAATCCCTTCCAAATACCGAAGCACATCTTTGGCACTTGCCCGGTCGCCCGGCTTATGCTTCCAGCAAAGTTTCACCACCTTCCATATACTGTCCGTGAACAGTTTCCCTTCCTCTCCTTGAGGTCTCTCGGGGCAATCACCACGCATGACCTTGTACAGAACGACATAGGTATTAGAGTATGCGCTGAATGGCACCTGCCCACTGAGGGTTTCGTATATCACCATCCCTAGCGCATAACAATCTGATTCCCTTGTCGAACGGCTCTCCTTCAAACCAAATCTTTCAGGGTCGATGAGCTCTGGACTCATCCATCGATATGTACCACCTGCTATGTGTGAGGATGTAAGGCCTGATTGGCCCGGGATTAGCGTGACCAGATCAAAGTCTGCTAAACAGGCGCGGCCATTGCTATCAATCATGACGTTGGCCTTAGGGTGGCATAAGCAAATGCAGGAGATGACTGGGGGTTCAAACACGTACCCCCTTGAGGTCTCCATGGATTATTCCCCGGTCATGCATGTAGATCAGTCCCTTAGTGATGTCTCTAAGCTACAGGAATCATGTAAACATCAATATCAAGTGAAGAGAAGGTTTGCAAACGAGAAACGTACAAGTTCCAGCCGATTCACATCAGGATGTGCCTTTATAAACCCGTTGATGTTCCCATTCTCCTTCCATTCTGATACCACGACAAGCTGAGTCTTGGTCATTGTCACACCTAGCAATGGCAAGACGTTTGGATGATGAAGGGTCCTCCATATCATGATCTGCCCGCAGAATCTCTGCACCGAACACAATCAGTTCATTATTGAACACAAGTCAAAGGGAACTGACTTTTCTAATCCGCTCCAAGTCAGTTGTTAGGAATACATTCAAAGCAGTGACCGCAACTTCCTGGTCGTGATATCGGCCCTTCCACACATCTGAAAACCCACCAGAGTAGTGTGAGATCTCCGATGGGTCGTAACAAAGCGGAATCTGCAGTGATTTCGGAAGCAGGGATTGGTTGCTACAAATCTTGTATAAGTAGCGCAAACACCTCCCGTAGATCTCCTGTGGGAGGCTATCCAGTGTCTAACCAGCAGGAGACGGAAATTTACGACAAGTCAACTGATCCATTCTTTAGAGCAAAAACGATTTGGGTTTACCTCGTCTATCACATCAACAAAGGCCTGTGCATCATCTCCAGAGAGAGATCCAACCACCTCAACCTCATCAATGTCAGAGAAGAGGGACGTTATCAGAGAGACGCGCTCGTCTGTGGAAAGGGGATAGCCAATCAGTCGCTCCCAGGCTGGAGGGGCGCTATACACAAGGACGCAGTCAAACCAATGGACGAGTGACCACCAGAATGGATGAAAAACTGACAAGGTGAGAAGGACTCGCAGGACTTCGACAGCCTCCGGGCGCAAGTGAGGGTCGTGATCCCAACAGCGTTGGATCAATTTCCACAACCCGCCTGTGACAGCTGGGTGTTTTGGTTGCGGCGGGCGTATGCCCTGTGCTATGGCAGACGTAGCCATGAAAGGTGGCCTATCACCAAACGGAACCGCACCAGTGAATACCTGTGTTGATACGAAACAACAGTAAACCAAGCATACTAAACCTCTACGCACAGTAGATAATCTATGACGTACCTCTATCATAACCATCGCGAAAGAGAAAATGTCGGCAGCCTTGCTGTATGCTCCCTTGTCCAAGACCTCTGGCGCGGTCCATGGTGGGGTGTGACAGTAATGGCTCAGGGCGCTTGGTATGGGATTAATGGCTAACTGGTCTGAGATTATATTGACGAGGCTGAAGTCTGATAGACAAGCACGGCCGCTCTTGTCGATCATAATGTTGGCCTTAGGGCAGCATAAGCGAATGCAGGAGATAACTGGGGGGTTCAAACACGTACCCCCTTGAGGTCTCCATGGATTACTCCCTGGCCATGCACGTAGATCAACCCTCTAGTGACGTCTCCGAGCTACAGTGATCATGTAAACGTCAATGCCAAGTGAAGAAAAGGTACGCAAACAAGAAACGTACAAGTTCCAGCTGATTCGCATCGGGATGCGCCTTCATAAACTCGTTGATGTTCCCATTTGCCGTCCACTCCGATACCATGACAAGCTGAGTCTCGGTCATCGTCACACCTAGCAACAGCAACACGTTCGGGTGGCAAAGGGCCCTCCATATCATGATCTGCCTGCAGAACCTCTGTACCGGACGCGATCAGCTCATTATTAAACATGACAAGTCGAAGAGAGCCACTTTTCTAATCCGTTCCAAGTTAGTGTGTGGGGATACCTTCAAAGCCCTGGCCACAACTTCCTGGTCGTGGTATCGACCCTTCCGCACATCCGAAAGCCCATCAAGGTAGCGTGGGGTCTCGGATGGGTCGTAACAAAGCGGAATCTGCAGTGATTTCGGAAGCAGGGCTTGGCTGCCACAAATGCTGGCTAGATGATGCAGACACTCCCTGTGGATCTCTGGCGCGAGGCTATCCGACACCTAGTCGGCAAAACGTGGAGGCTTGAATTAAAGGCCAGGGCCTTGTACTGCGAAGGCAGGGTTATGCAGGGACTTACCTCATCCACTACATTGACGAAGGCCTGAGCATCACCTCCAGAGAGATATCCGACTATCTCGACCTCGTCACGGTTGGAGAAGAGAGATGTTATCAGGGAGATGCGCCCATCTGTGGAAAGGGAATAGCCAATCAGCCGTTTCCAGGCTGGAGGATCACTACACACAAAGGCACAGTCAAGCCAATGAATGGGTGATCACCAGAATGAATGAAAAACCGACAGAGTGGAGAGAGCTTGTAGGATTTCCGAAACTTCAGGACGCGAGAAAGGATCTTGATTCCAGCAGCGTCGCATTAATTCCCACAACCCGCCTGTGACGGCTGGATGTTTTGGCCGCGGTGGACGCTCGCCTTCCACTACGGCCGACATAGCCTTATAATGTGAGACATTACCGAACGGAACCGCGCTTGTGAAGACCTGCATCGATACCGAACAACAGTAAGTCAAAGCTCTACACACAGTAGATCGTCCATAACGTGCCTCAATCATGACCATCGCAAAAGAGAAAATGTCCGCTTCCTTGCTGTATGCCTCTTCAGTCATGACCTCTGGTGCAGCCCATCGTGGGGTGTAACCGCGATGAGGCGGGGCGCTTGGCATGGAATCTGGATTTTGGGTGACCATAGCAAGGCCAAAGTCTGCGATGCGCGTATGACCAGAGTCATCCACAAGGATGTTTAGCTGGGAGGGTGTCAATACGATGATATGCAAGATTTAGACGAGTCACGTACTCCCTTGAGGTCTCCGTGTATCACATTGCAGGAGTGGAGGTAGCAGAGGCCCTCGGCGACTTCGGACAGCTGGTGACAGGAGTGAGCGTGGGTTGATCACAACAGGAGGGACACCTACAAGTGCGAGTCGGTCTGCATCGGAGTTGTTCTTGATATAATCTGGCAGAGTCCCGCCAGGCATCCATTCCGAAATGAGCTGGAGGGGAGCGATAGTGACACCCAGGAAGGGTAAGACATTTGGGTGGTTCAAGCGTTTCCACATCACGGCCTCTGAGCAGAAAGTCTGCGATTGTCGTGAGTGATGGCGGGCAGGGGAAGTGACGGCGTCAATAGCTCACTTTGAAGGCCTTTTCTGAAGTATCCAGAGTATACACCCGCGCTCTTTTGATACAAACCCCTGACCCGTTGAGGGTCCCATGATACACGTCGCCATAACCTCCTGAGGCGATCGGGCGGGGATCGATGTTCAGAGGGTCAGCCGAAAGCGTGTATGATGTTGGGAGTATCCCGTTAGTACCGCATATGTTTTTGAGTTCACGTAGACATTTTCGGGAAGCAGGACTGGAAGGGTCGAGTCCATCGAGAGCCTGCGCTGGCTTGAGCGGAGAATTGGGAAGGGTAAGAGGCGACGTACCCTGTCCAGATAGTCGACAAGCCAGGCCAAATCATCGCCCTCAAAGTTCGATACAAACTGAACGTACTCCTCCCCATAAAGTACGTTACAGAGTAGGTTGCCAAAGTCGGATGAGGACTTGTCGAGGCTATGGAGTTTTTGCAAGGTTGGCGAACTTGACGAAGCCATGAGGAACTCCCTTGGCCGGGGAGGCGAGCGGAGGGGAAGTGTGGCAGGTAGGAAGGTATACGTGTCAGGGGCCTCGCCCAATCCACGAGGCGGATATTGATGAAAGCGACATGAACTATCGCGGGCCGGACGTTCAGCGCATGTATGATGCTTGCGGGGTACTTAAACGTGACGGGGGGTCGTTCGGTTTGACTCCGATTGCTGCCGAAACAACGCTCGTCAATGTTAATGAGCGCTGGGCGCTAGCGTTCAGGTTGACAACTTTGAAGTTCGACGCCAACACGCGTCGTCCATCAGATCCCCAAGGTTTGACCAGGTTTCTCGCCATAGGGCAAATCAATGCCCTGACGCAGGATAGTGTAAAAGGCGACTCCACATGTTTGCCCTATAGTCGGCTAGGAAGGCGTCCGGACGATCTCTTCGATACTCAATTCCCCCGATTACTCTCAAGCTTCCAAGATAAGGGTACGCAACCTCCCCCGGAAAAAGCGATCGAATTCGTCAACGCCCTCGATAAGGCATGCGTTCTGTCATCGATATGTCTCGTGTGTCATGCCGAACTAACACCGTTCGCTTTGAGGCCTTAGGGTACGATGATGTAGTCCCAGCAACCGAGGGCAAATTCTACCGAGCATTGGGGAAGACGCGCACAGAAGTTGGGATCTTACCATGATCATATTACTTGGATGACGGCCATATCAAGGAGCTCAACTACGTTCCTGTCGCTCTTAGAAGATACTGGAATCCGTGGCGCGCGTTGTACAAGGGACGTACCCACCAGAGCGTTCAACGTTCAGGGTGCGCGGAACTGACAACATCAAGTACTTGACCAAGGTTTTGGATATTTTTCGAAGTGATTATATGGACGATTACTAACTGTGTTCAACCTTACGTCAAGGTCTGAGATCTCCAACATCGTCGTAGTTAAAATCGGAAGGGAAGTACTCGTGCATACACACCATATCCAAGTGGGGTTACTGCGCACAGGAACATGTAGGGTAAGAAGCTGGGAGCTGCTTCTGGATATCGAATTTCGAGAGGGTTTGAACGTTGATAATAGCGATTCCCTGTACTTCGTTTCGAGCTTAAAGCGCGGACATCCGGAGGAAGGTCCAACAGAGACCCGGGCTTTGGTTAACATCGTAGAATGGGTCTCATGGTAACACTCTACCTCCATTCAATTCTTTCCTTCGACTTATGTCCCCAAGTCTTAAGGATCACTGGCAGACGATCACGATACGTCTCTCTACCCGGCGAGGTCGGTTTCAGCCGTCAATCGTGTACACGAGAGATTGAATTGGCCGCCAGCCACGGAACCCGATAGAGCCCCATTCATCTCTAGCCATAGTCACTAGGGTTCATACAGTGATAGCAAGTTGAAAGGCTACGGAGTTGTGGGCACGGTGTTTGGTCATATCAGCAGACCGTGTCCCACTGATACAGGGAAGTCGAAGAATGTGTGCCCAAGATGCCATCTAAAGCCTGTTGGTGTTCTCTTTCGGAGCAGAGTACTGAAAAAGATGGTCGAGAACAGATGGTTAGTGCTTTTCCGAGATCGTCAAAGGAGCCGCAAAAACTCAATCAGAGTCGGTTCCTACAGAGGAGGCACAACTCCGACGGCATTCTCGGGCAAGACTTCTCTCCCTCTCCTTGCGCTCTTTTCTACTTCTTTCCTCTTCGCCCTCGTGAAGGTCAATTCCGATGTCCCCAGCTGGAGCAAGTGACAGCGATCGGTTACGCTACAACAAGTCTCCATTCCCCCCTTGTTTTCGGTTTCAGGACTTCCTCACTCATATGGACCCTTTCACTAAATCCTTTACGTATATTGACAGCATACAAAATCAAACGCGTAGCGAAACATACTCTGCCATCGTGGCTCACGAACCGACTGAATGCCCAAACATCATTCTGGAATGATGGAACTCGTGAGATCACTTCGACCCCACCACTGAAGCTGAAGTTCGGCGACTCTTGGGGCAACCCTTTGATTTCCTCGCGAGTTATCAAGCTCTCAGCGACGAATTATCTCTCTACACACAGCCCAACATCATTGACGATATGCTCATTGGTTTCGTCGAGTCGCCTCTACTTCCCAAAATACCGCTGCGAAGATCAGGAATTTGTAGGCTTTGTCATCTCTCAACTGATCTTAATGCTTTGTTTTAGTTTCCCGAGGAAATCTCCTCTGCGGTCTTGGTCATGACGAGGGAGACTGTCTACTACCTTGAACGTCTTCAGTAACATCAGCGATCCCACTGCTGTCGCCGTCACTTACGGTCTCGACAGGAAGACTACCGCCGAGCGCAACATACTCACCCTCGACCCCGGTGGAGGAACTCTCGACGACCCCTTCTTGATTATGGAGGAACGTATTTTTTACGCCGAGGCCACCGTCAACGACACTCACTTGGGTGGTGAGAACTTTGACCTCGGGTTAGAGCGCAAGAACAAGAAAGACCTTACCTCCATCTCTCATGCCCTCCGCCGTCTCCCTACCGCCTGTGAGTGTGCCAAGCACCCCTTCCTCCACTCCCTCCACTTCCATAAAAATTGACTCTTTGTGTAGCGTTGATTATGCCCCGGTCTGGTGGAGGACAGCTCTGAGGAGTCCTCCGTCCCCAGTCGATCGCAATCGCTAGCAGACGGGCCGCATACATCTAAAAGGGTCGAGGGTTGATACGAAGAAGTTTCTCAGCGATCCCACACATTCCCCGCTCTCCTGCCGCCCACCTTTGATTTCGCTCTCTCCACTCTTTGGCAATGACTGTTTTTTCCAGAAAGCTCTTTGCGACAGTCGGTGTTAATGGACCACCCGTCGAGTTCGAGGGGGGAGCTTTGGGAAACATCTACTTCTGCGATGGTGGAGGATTCGTTCGACCTTACCTTTTGTTTTACAGTCGTCGCGAA
>MU118057.1:58519-92738 GCA_014904855.1 Thelephora ganbajun
TTCCAGGAGACGGTGGGTGAGAAGAAGGTGAGAGTACCCCAATCTCACCTTCCTGGAGGCCACTTTGAGGAAACGACGTTTGTGGAAGGGTGAGGCAAGGAGGACGACAAGGACACGATGATGAGAAGTGAGGACCCACTCAGTCTCAGGAGAAAATTGGAATTCAAGCATACAGGGACCAAGGATGGACATAATGGATGAGTAAGGGGATGTTTGGATGATTGGATGATTAGGAGATGAAAAGCGCAGGACGTTCATCCACTTTCTTTTTATTTTCTTCCCATTTAATTAACAATGTCTTCACGACACCATTCTAACGACACAATCACACCTTTCGTTTATATTTAATTATGTTTGTTCCTTTATTTACGACTATTTACTTACAATCATTACAACTTGTATATTAGCACGACTGGAGGAAATTAGTTCCCCAGTCTTGAAATCTCAGGAAATCCCAACCTTTGGGACGGTTCTTGCAGATTGCCTGCGTCCACCGTTGGCTCTCTCCCTCCTTTTCTCTTTCTCTCCTTATCTCCTCTATATCTCACCATCGCAAACTTTTGGGGACCTCCCCCTCTTGCATACTCGCGCTCGGTGTGATCCCTCCGTTCGGACCACTCATCGCCCTAGCGCGCTTGACTCGTGTCAGCTAGCAACCCGTCCAGGCCCGCGTGCACCTCGTTGTAGATTAGTTAGTCCCAGGGCCGGTGGCCCTGACAATTGATTGAGGGTCAGGGTATATTGATCAAGGGGGATATACAAAAAAAGAGCGCGATGACACTCTGAGCCTTTGCCAGATCTTTCCTGCACTTCTTCTGTTCCTTGGAGAGAAGACAACTGCTTTCGGGATCAATCACCTTGGCCTTAACACGAGACTTTGGTAACCACTGTTGTTTCTGCATTGCAACCGTTTGGTTTTTTTGACATTCTGTCCTCTGACAGCCTTTGAGAGGCATCGCATAGAGTGTAGATAATGGCGTGGGTAGTGTGGAGGACAAGAGAGAATGGATTTTGGCACACCTCCTTTCCTGCTAGACTCACGTATGTTCAGATCACTATATTACGTAACTAGTGCACGAACAAATGGAGTAACCCTCCCCCTGCCCACCACACCGAGCGCAATAAACCAACTCCAGTCTCACCGAGCCAATCCCATTGAAAAAAAGGCCCTAGACACCATCTTTGGATGTGGAGCAACAGTTCAGCCTTATTTTGACATTTTTAGTTAACAACTCGCATACCACTTACTGTCACTAGGGCTAGAAGTGCAAGGTCAAACGCAAACCTCATAAGGGTGCCCTGTTCATTGAATTATTCTCAACATTTCTATCTCAAAATCTATGGATTATATTATCGGGATGACCTTCCAACTGGACTGCGATGATGCGTCCAGTGAAAAGACGACGATCGGCACTAAAATTTGGCCGCGCGTTGCCCATCCCCAATATACGGCGACCTGAAGGGAGCACGTGATCTTCATATAAAAATCCATTTTACCCTGTCACTCATGGGAAACGCACAGTCCAATGTGTTCATTGACAACAACAAGAACGCAACCCGGTGCAATTTCGGGCTGGCGTCCATAGCTGCCGATGCGGAGTCGCAACATGCCAGTTCCGTGGGGGGCGCTGAAGGTGGAACCTCCGAGCCAGGACGTGATTCCGCTGGGGTGACGAAGGAGCCCAACATGTATTCCCTCGCCATGGTAGTCATTGAGGTTCATACACTACCACGACGGCTCATGGTGTTTAGCCGTAGTGATACTCAAGTTTTCTCAATGAAAGCGTCCGAAGAAACCAGAGGGGGCTGTTCAACCCGGGCTGACGAATCCGATCTGGGAAACCGTCGAGACGTGTTGGGAGACCCGGCCGTCAGATCGACTCACGGCCGCTCAGGTTCTTGATACATGGGAGAAGGGGATTAATGGTGGTGGCCTTCCTGTAACAGTGGAGCAGGGTGAACGGAGACGCTCGTGGACAACCAATGGCTTGAGTGTCGGTAAGTAAAGTACGTCGTTTCTTCATCTTCGACTTCCTCCAGCCGATTGGTTCAATTCTAGGTGGAGCACCCTTTGGTGGAAATGTGTATGCGGTATATCAAAGAAGCAGTATGCTCGGTGACCTCTCGAAGGTTCCCACTCATTCCCAGCCGTCGCCTTTGGTCCTGAATTCTATTGGGGGTTAGCGAAGGAGAAACAACCAACTTACCTATCTCAGTCCTCCAGCGAACTGGCCAACAGGTTACTAAACCAACGGAGACGATCTCAAGGCACAAGAACCGACCAACTTGGGATTCTGGGTTACGAGAAAGAAACGCATATGCTCGAGCCAGGAATCTCGGTCAGCTGTGGCGAAGCAGCAGGGTGTGAGAATCTCCAACATCGCCATAGTTAAAGTCGGAAGGGAAGTACTCGTGTATACACACCATATCCGAGTGGGGTTACTCGCACAGAAATATGTAGGGTAAGAAGCTGGGAGCTGCCCCTGGATATTGAATTTCGAGAGGGTTTGAACGTTGATAATAGCGATTCCCTGTACTTCGTTTCGAGCTTAAAGCGTGGGCATCCGGAGGAAGGTCCAACAGAGACCCGGGCTTTGGTTAACATCGTAGAATGGGTCTCATGGTAACACTCTACCTCCATTCAATTCTTTCCTTCGACCTATGTCCCCAAGTCTTAAGGATCACTGGGAGACGATCACGATACGTCTCTCTACCCGGCGGCCCCTGCTGCCCAAAATACCGTTGCGGGGGTCAGGAATTTATAAACTTTGTCATCTCTCAACTGATCTCAATGCTTTGTTTTAGTTTCCCGAGGAAATCTCCTGTGGTCATGGTCATGATGAGAGAGACTGTCAAGTGCCTCGAACGTCTTTCGTATCATCAACGATCCCACTGCTGTCGCCATCGCTTACGGTCTCGACAAGACCACTGGTGAGCGCAACATACTCATTTTCGATCCCGGTGGAGGAACGTATTTTCGACACCAAGGCCATCGCCGATGACACTTGCTTGGATGGCGAGAGCTGTGGCCGCGAGTTCGAGCGCAGGAACAAGAGGGACCTCACCTCCGTCCCTCGTGCCCCCCGCCGCCCCTCTACCACTTATGAGCGTGCCGAGCATCCTTTCCTCCGCTTCCTCCACTTCCATCAAAATTGACTCTTTGAGTGCCGTTGATTATGCTTCGGTCTGGTAGAGGACGGCTCTGAGGAGTCCTCCGTCCCCAGTCGATCGCAACCGCTAACAAACAGGGCGCATACGTCTAATAGGGTCGAGGATTGGTACGAAGAAACCTCCCAGCGATCCCACACATTCCCTGCTCTCTTGCCGCCCACCTTTGATTTCGCTCTCTCCACTCTTTGGCAATGACTGCCTTTTTCCAGGAAGCTCTTTGCGACAGTCGGTGTTAATGGACCACCCGTCGAGTTCGAGGGGGGAGCTTTGGGAAACATCTACTTCTGCGATGGTGGAGGATTCGTCCGACCTTACCTTTTGTTTTACAATCGTCGCGAACGCGTGCTACATGTGACAACGGTTCGTACGAAAATCACTACCCTGGCCCTCCTCATCTGTGTTACTGCTGTGTTGTGGAACGTTGTGGCTTCCGCGGATCGTCTGTCGGAATAGTCGGACCGCCTTTGTCACCCCCCATCTATCACACTTCAACCTCGCCAAGTCGCCGCAGAGATCAATGAATGGGTCTTGAATGGATACTTCAGACGTCCGAGAACCTTGATGTGAACGGTCGTTGCCTTCCCTTGGTTGCTCATGACCGACTACTCTAGTGTCTGGAACTTCGAATCGGTTTGCCCATATCCTTCGGTGGAATTAAGGAAGAGGTGTTAGGCCTGCCCCGCACCATACGAATCTCAAATGATTACTTGGCTTCCTCCGAATGACCCTCCACGGGTAAAGCCTTGTCCTGGTCTCTCCGATGCCCGCCAAGCGTGGTGGATCCGATTGGAATTAGGTTCAGTGGAAAGCCTCCCCATTATCACGGATTGAGGGTAAGGCTGAACGGCGCGCGAGTGGGGTGAAGCGGTGATGTCCCCATATTTTCGACCAGAACGGGGTAGGCCTCTACATCGTTCGAGACCAAAGAGGGTGAACGCAGGTCGCCGTGGGGGTCAAACGACGAGTTTTGGTCGGTAAGCCATCCGGCCTTGGCCCTCTATTTGGGGTGATCGGAAACGCCGGCCTAGAACCCACGATGAGGACGGCTTGTGGGCACTGTTCGGACGCAAAGTGCGCGCCGGTTGTTGTCTCCCGAAGAGTCTAGGGAAATCGTGAGAGCGGAAACTGGAGTGGGGGCTGGATCTACAAACGGAGTGTGGAAAATTTGTCCTGGGTTCTATCAATGCCATGCTGGGGGACGTCCGTCAGGCTGTTTGTTTGTCTCAATCCGGTGTTTTAGGCTGACCGGCAGCGGTTTGTGACTAGCGTCCCTGAAGATCAAAGCGCACGACACGGCTCTTGAAAGTGCATGGCCTCGTCCCCATCACTGCCATTCTTGAGAATTCTTTCATCCACCATTGACTCATTCGCACTCCCGTACTTTCCTTTGCTTGAAAGCTTACGAACGATGTATTCTGAAAAGAATCAATATTTTGCGATACGCGTGAACGTAGGCCTTAGCTTCCGAGCCTTCCATCTCGATCGAGCCATGGTTCGCGCATGGCTATAGAACCTGCAGTTCTAGGCAACCGTCGCGATTGTTAGCCATTCAAACCCACGATTCACGGCCAAAGAATCCTGTCCGAACAAAGCGGAGACTAGGCCCCATCACGCGTATCAAACGACACGCTCCCCCCAAAAGAAACACGAGGAGGGTGGCCCCAAATTAGTCAAAGGAGAACCATCAGAATCGCGATATAGGGCTTTTGGACGTGCGACCGCCACAATCTGGAATTTCGATGGGTAATGGGTGGCTCGTTTCATGACCAAAAAGGGTATATTTGTCAAAGCCATCGCCCTACCCCCCTGCACGACTGAGATGTATTTAAGCCACGGAGAGTTTGAGAGTTTTTTTTCCTCACCAACCCAACGCCGTTTATCCAACGCTCTTCACTCTTCATTCTCCCCTCGACGCTTCTAATATCCATCCAAATGGCTTACTTCGACAACGACATCGACGACAACGCCAACTTCTTCTCCTTCTCCACTTTTGGAGAGTTCAACGAATATCCATTCCTGGGTCAAACATTGGCCACCGAAGGGGCTAATGGTCTGCCTTATCACACTCCCGCCGATCGTTCAAACATGGTCGGCTCATCGACCAGCTTTTGGGCTACGGCCAACGGTAAGTGTCGTCGTGACCTTTTCGTCGGTTGGCGTCTGACGTGTGAGTCTCCAGAATCAGTGGCCGAAGCCACTTCATACGTGCCCCAGATTGACGGCTACGGCCAGCCGTCATATTCTGACTACCAGTGGCCGGCAGTTGGCCACCAGGCCGAATCCTACCACACCGGTTTCTTGAGCCGGGGTACTTCCTTCGCCGAGACGGTGGCATCGGAAGCATCCACCGTGGCACAGACCCCCAGTAGCTGTAAGTCCCTTTTCTGCTTTGAAACTTTGGGGATACGAACACTCACCTATCGTGAACAGTCCCGTTCAGCTACTGGGGGGATAACCACAGCGGCCCATCATACAGCACGTTCTACGAGGTAAGTGGCTTGACCTCGATTATCCTTATTCAACCCCGTTGACGCTTTCCCATAGCAGAATGTGCAACCTTTCCATCAGCCCGGTACCGGTCCGACTAGGACCGGGCCGATTTCGACAGGGCGGTTTCAACCGTATGGAACGGCCCGTGCTCATTTATTCGAGCATGGGAACGCGGAGGCGGGGCCATCCACCCTTGCGCCTCCGCCCATCCAATACGTTGGATCGTCAACGTTACAACCCTCCGGAGGGATGATATCCGAGACGACGGCTGACGCCGTAACAACTCAACTCAACACAGAAGAAGACAAGGTCCCAGTAAGTAGCTTTTACTGTCCTCACATTCCTCGTGTGACTGAATGGTCGTTCGGCGTCAGGTGCCCAAGCGGACCAGACGCCCCCGCGGCGAGGGACTACCCCGCCTCTATCGCGTCCCAGCACAGAAAGGCGCCTCGGAGCTGTGCGACTGGGTACAGAGGCGAAAAGGCCTCCGAGAAATTCCGAGCCTTAACAGGGCTCTAACTGGTAAGCACATATTCCACTACGTGAAACAACGCACCTGACTCAATCCATTGTGGTACAGTTGCGGCTGAGATCATTCCGACGATCCGGCCGTTGGTAAACCCACGGCCCTGTCTCCTCACAGGGCATGGTAAACGAACCGCGGTGGGTTCAAGGAGCGCCGACGAGGAGTATGAGAGGAGGAAGGTGGAGCGGGAGTTGCTCCAGAATCTCAGCAGGTACTACCCGCTGGGACCGAACAAGAAGGTGTGGAGACGCCAACCCCTGTTGTTGCTCGGTAAGCACAGCGCGATTGCTCAACATGCCAGCGATTTTTCACTTACCTGAATTCTTCCCAGTGTGGAAAGATCTAGAGGCTCTCCCATAGAAGATACCCGGTCTTTTTATATATAATTTATCTCGCAGTACATTGTAGAATCAAATGATACTCTTCTCTTGGCTTCCCATTCTCGAACTATTAACGTGTGTCTTGAGGGTAAGATAATAAGCAGTGTCTGTGAGAACACATGAAATTTATACGGTGACGCGGCCTTTCGGAATACGTTCAACGGGACCTGAATGGTGCAACCGCAGGTTACATCAAGTCCTGTGAGAATATCATCGAATTACCAGTTGACCAAATGGATGGCAACGGGTCTTTTTCGGCGACCCGTATCGGAGACCACCTACAACGCTGGGGGCGCGTCCGCGTCCCTAGAACGAAGTAAATGCACAGAGACCGATCCCCCTGATGACCGACAACCACAAAGGTAGCAGCTGGTAGAATCCGGTGGTAGTAGGGGACGGGTTGATTATCCCAAGCACAATGGAGTCGATAGGAACCGGTCAGAAACGATGGCGAGGTGAAAGAGATGATTATCAGCGTGGGAAACAGCCAATTTACGTGGATGCATGGGATGAGGATCGGAGTTCCCCGAACCCACGGAGGCATTCCACGTCTATACAGTACTATGATCCCCGACTCACCGTTCGCTACACTGGGGTGGACCGCCCAACTCGCGGGAACCTCGGGGAGATTTTCGGAAGATTTAACCAGCATCTTCTCGTGCACTTTGTCCTTTTTTGCTCTCCGAGCTTCTTGAGCGCGGTGGCAGAGGCTTCCAGAGTCGTAGTTGCTCGTAGATAGACGATGGACTCTGTGGTCATCGAGGGGATTGGTTCTCGCGAATTCCGGTTCCTTAATGGATATCGAACCTCCCAACATATCCCGACCCGAATGATCTCGAGGAAAGCAGCTTTGCGCCGCACCATCCCTGACACAAATTGTTGTCATGACTGGTGACCGGAATTTAACTGCACTCTTTCCATAACCATGCCATTTACAAAAATTCCATAAACGTTGTACATAGACTTTCACGTCTTCGGGGGCACTAGCTTGCTGGGTCATATCCGACACATCTATTACCTACCCCGAAAGATCTATCAGCTGTTATACATCGCCCTATCCCCGCGCCAGATGACCTCTGTTCAGCCGCAATGCCGCTCCATTCTGATGCGGTTGCAGGGCATGTACATCTCCCCACGTCGGCAACGCCGGGGTTCAACGTTCAACGTTCAACCATACACCGCACACGCGACAGATCAGATCGACCGCCAGCATGGCAGGGCAATGGTGAATTGGAAGGCTCCGGAATTAGGGAAGGTAGCGCGGTATTTGATCGTATCGAGCCGTACGGCACTGATGCAGGGATATCGAAGAATGGGTGACCCAAGCAGCATAGAAATCCCGCAGGTGTTCGCTCTCAGAGCAGGGTGTTGGACAAAAATTGTGGAGAACAGAAGGATGAACGTTCTGACCGTCAGAGACAGACTCTCAAAAACTCGATCAGATCCGGCTTCCGCTAGGGATTTGGAAGCGCTGAGACAACCGTCATGTCGGCGATATTCTCGAGCAAGACGTCCCTACCTCTCCTCGCATTTCTTTTTACTTCTCTCCTCCTCTTCTTCGCTTACAGAGGGTCGGAGCATCCACATGAAACTCGATTCCGGTATCCCGACATACCCCCACCTGGAGCAAGTGACAACGATCGGTTACACTACAGCAAGTCTCCCCCTCCGCTACTTCAGCTTCAGGACTTCCTCACTCACACGAACCCTCTCGTTGAATCTTGTTTCACATACATTCACAGCATACAAAATCAAACACGTAGCAGAACATAACCTCCCATCATGGCTAACGAAACCACTTCCGATCGCACACTTGCCGATGGAAAACACAGTTCACTACGACCTGGGAACCGACCTGGGAACTCTCGAATGGAACAATGCGACCCTCCCCGGCCCAAACCACGACGGTGTCGTCTGGCTAACGATGAAAGGCGGAGAAAGGAAACCATTCACCTTCTCCTTGTTCCACCAACTGAGATGCCTAAACGTCATTCGAGAATCCTTAATGACCCGACGACACCCGCCGTACGCGGAACCAAACCGGCTCGCGATACATTGCATGAACTATGTCAGGCAAATGGTATTGTGCAGGGACGATTTGACCCTGGAGAGCGCCAGGCATCCTCGAGGACCAAACACAGTGGTCAGCGATGTCACCCACGTTTGCCGCGATTGGAACGTCGTTTGGGATGAAGTCGAAGGGGGTGAAAGTTATCATAGGAAGTAGGAGTTGAAGAGGATGGTATGCTTATTCTTGAAGCTCGATCGCTCGCAAGTTGTTGTTTCGCTTTATCACATACCGCTCAAAAGTTGCTCACTCTTCTATATGTGGATGTACTTCTTGTTTTCTACTCGTATATATTATTTATTATAGCGTGCGGTAACAGAAGCTCGGAGATTCTTTAGCTTAGGCTTACTGGTCGGCTCCATTTCATCTCGACTTCATCCCAATGACGCTCCAACCGCGACAAACGTGGGTAACATCGCTGACGACGCAGAACGCGCGGATCCGTGAATGGTGGACGCATTGATCATCGACATGCGCTCTCGATGTGCATATGTACACTTAAAATCTGGTTAAAGATCGTAATCAGTCTGTGAACTCGGGATGGACGAGGGGTAACGAGGCCCCGACGCCGATAACCAGCGTGGGCCAACGATGAAGGATTTCTCGGACAACTTTTGGTATTGAACGAATACCAATGGCCAAGTTGAATGCAAAGAGTCCAAGCCGATGCTGATACCCTGTTTCTGAATCCGACCCTTTCGGACTGCATGAGTTGCGGACGGAAAGAGGTACGTTATGACCGGTCTTTATGAGCCCAGCCGGACTAGTAGTTGCATTGTTCGGTGGCTTTGCAGACGCGAAGCGCAGGGTGCGGAGTAGGAACTCCGAAGACCGCCACGAGAATGCATTTGAGATCGATCGTAACCATTCCATAAGATACGCCTGGAGATGTGTGGATACTAGTTGATACTATACCCGATATCCCGAAGGGATCGCGTTTGCATGACGCTGGATGAGAATCCGGAAGCATCTTTTTTCGTCCCCGGGAAAATCGGAGTGCTCAAGAAGCCAATGTCAAGTTTCAGCGGAGGTCGATAGAGCACGGAGGGGGTCCATTGATCCAGAGGGACAGGGGGTGTTTGATAGGTAAGGCCGAGATTCTTCCTTCCCTAGGACACCAGCGTCAGTACCAAACGTTGATATGACCTTGATCAATCATCGCTGGTCGTTCGATGGTACCAGTACATACTTAACTTAGTTGAGATGCGCAGAAAAAGGATCCGAAGAGATCACTCACGGTGGCACGGTCACCGTGAGAGCCCATGAGAGCCTAAGTCAAAGTTCCGTGTTGTTGTCGCTTGTTTGTTCCATCACGTACGCATAAGCGCCCACACCACTGACGCGCGCTAGGATAAATACAGAGTGGGGTGGGCGCCTCGCCATTCTCTTCAGCCCACCACCTCGCGCGAGCTGAGAGTAATATCCAGTAAAGTGCGTCTGTTTTTCTTTTGAAAAATTTCCACCTACTATCCGATCCAGATATCCAGATCTTGAGTGCTAATACTGAGATCTGTTCTTATTGTAGCGTGCGGACCCAACCACAGGCGTTGTCTGAAAAGACATTTCGCTGCCCTCAACACCATCCATTATTTCCGAACCGCTCCATTTGGTTGGAGCGCCAACTCTCTCCATACTTTCCTCAAACAAACCTTTTCTGGTCTTTCAGACCCCATTTTCCCCCTCATTCACTTGCCTCGTCGCTTCGGCGGGTGCAGTCCTACCGCGAACTTTGGAATTTTACAGTTCCTCAGGAGCCCATAATGCCGGGAAGGCGGGTGGTGGTGCGTCTTTCAATCTGATCAAGCCCGAAATCTTCAGCGCTCCAGAGGAACTCACCTCTTCCCTGTTGCATGTATAGGTGTCTCGCGAAATCAATTAGCCCGGGTCCAATCTTATCGATCTTTGTTTTATGGCTCTTTTTTCTCGCCATCGGATGAGAAGATACGAGATCAGACATGTCACTGAAAACTTCGAGATGTTGCTCGTTCGGTTCCGGATTTTTAGGGCTGTGCAACCTATTCTCGATAACAGATAAGTAAACCAAGCAATCGCAAATGACCTCTCTGTACACTTGTCAACTTGTACCGAAATGTCATTCCCTTTCCCCTCGAAGACAAAACTCACATTCGTGAGTGTGGTTCAAGTTCCTCGTTCGTAGACGCGTGTTGTGTGTGTGGGCTGGCCTCGGCAGGCTTCGGACCTACTATTTCTCACCGTTCCGCACGATTGACAGCGTTGAGGACCCTTCTGATATCTCGGCCTCGTCTCCGTTGGATCCCAGAGTTTGGAACGCGCTGAATGTGCGTTAAAACCCCGATTTGATAAATAAGTCCCGCCAAGGGTCATGGGAGACGTCAAGGGAAACGTTAACATTGGCGTCCCTCGAAAATCCTAGTATATGGTAGGATCTTAGGTAAGCCATTGTTCAGTTTGGGGAGTAGAAAAACGGCTCAAGGGGTTTCTTTTCTTTTCTCTTTTCTTTAGCCCATTTGTTCATGCCTGGAAGAGTCTCTCTGACTCGAGTCTCTTCTTCTCTTTTCGGGTCGATTTGCTCGAGCGTGCGTCCCCTGTCTCTCTCTCTCCATTCTTCACGCTCGATCTTATCGATCCCACCTATTTTTCTTCCCACAAAGTCGGACAAAAAATTCCCTTCCAGTTCTTGAGGTTCCTCCGCGGTTCTTCCGCTGGGGGTATCTGAAGATGAATCTCATGTGTGCGTTTTATTCTTTAAACTGGGTGGTGGAAAACTTGGGCTGACCGAATTTTGAAGCTTGATCTCGTTCTGGTGTTTGACACCCGAGGCGGTGTTGGGAGATGAGCACTTTGCATGTAATGAATGGTTCGGTCGCTCTCTTCACATCTCACATTCAATTCAACCCGGCTTACTGCGATCTCTCAAACGCCCCGCGGCGTCGGCTATTCTCATCTCTATTCGACGATTCTGATAGGTGTCTCAAGGAAATAAATTACCCCAGGTCATTCCTCCCCATTGTCGTCCGGTCACTTTCCGTCCCCGCCAGTCCCCGCATCCGTCAGAGTACCTTCCCAGAGGACCCCCCCTCCTCCTGTCCTTCGTTACACCTCCTCACAGTCATGCTTCGGACGTTCGGACCCACGACATGGTCAGAGAAACCCTTTTTTTTTCGCGAGATGTTTGTAGACGAACCCCTGTATAGTCCTGGTCAATCTTATACAGAACCGACGCATCGTTTTTGCGAAACAGGCTGCCTACCGTGCACGCGCCCCTATCCCTGGGACTACATTCCACAGAGCCTCCGAGTCTTCGATTCTCTCCCTTTTCTTTAGATCAATCAATTCGAAAATGGAAACTCAGATAAGGATATCCGGTTTATTTTTCGTTATTCGGTCATTTCGGGTGATTGCATCACCCGACCTTGTGGACATATAAAAACCTAGGATCCCAGCGCTTATCTCCTTTCCCCAGCACCACATTGATACTGACTCAGTATCATAACAACGTTTTACCTGTGCGTATCCTCATCCCATAGCCACGCCCACACCCATCTGACCACGATTCCGTCGAACTGTAGATATCAATCGGTCAACCGATTGGTATGGGTAAATACATAACTCCTCACACTTCCGCGACCCTTTCGAACGCTCGAAAGGGAGACGGGGAAGCGGGGCTGGGGTTCCATGGCGCCTCGAAGGATGTATGACGTACTCCCTGCGTACGTTCTCATCTCGTTTTGCTCTCGGACCCCCATTCTGTGCGTTCCGAGTTTTGGGCATTTACATGTCTGATCTGGTTACGTGCACAACTCTGTGGTGGTAAGTTTTTTTTCCTCCCCCTTTCCCCTCCCTCCGGACGGCGTTTTCACGAAGCTTACGTACGTTTTATTCCAGACTCAAAATTAAATATCCCAGGACTCTTCTTCACCCCACATGACGTTCTGTACCCTGTTACTACGTAATAGAATGTCGTCTCACTTCATCTTAAGTTCTGTTCTGGCGGTCCGATCTCGCCACCGTCTGCTGGGATATTCAAGTTCAAGGTAAACTGGACCGAAACACCGTTAAGAATGAATATCAGAAAGGACGATCTGAACCCCGTGTTTGATTACGTAAACTATGGGGTATATATTCTTCGAAAGTGTGGCTTATCTCTCCCTTCCCCTTAGCACAGTGATCACCGCCCTGTCAGAATCTGCGTGGCATTGGTATGTGTTGCCAGAAGGTCCTGGATTTGGGTTACAGCTCACCATTCCACTTTCGTAGTTTCGCACATCAAGAAAACCCCCACCCCACGTTGAACTTTCGTCCTGAATTCGAGTGGGAGAGGGGTTTTGAGCGATGTTGCCATGCGGGTTCTGACTTGAGAACACTCACCTCGTAGTCCCGTGCTTAGATGGTGCGCGATGGCGGAGTCGAGAAAGAGAGCGCGGAGGGACCACTTACCCTGGTGTCATTTCGCGCCCCCAGAACACACAGGCGGATAACAACTTATTCGCCTCCGTGTCTGACGCAGCTTGTCGTTGTCGGTACCAACCGCCGCCGACTGAGCTTGCGGTAGCAGGTGATCGCTGTGGTGAGTTCCCGTTTTCCTATTCTTCCCATCTCCCCCCACTCCCCATCCTAAAGCTATGCCTCGCCCGGTTTTCCCTTCCTCCACACTTCCCCCCTCCTCTGTATCCTTTGAATTACTGTAACGTCACCCTGGTCTCTCACACCTGTCACGGGTCGTTTTCTTTTTATGTTAGTCTCAGTAGAAAAATCAATTACTCCAAGTATCCCCATCCGACCTCCTGGCATTCTGTAACGCTCTGTACCAAAGTCAAGAAGTAATAGAATGTCCGGGTTTTGCTTCCTTCCGTGAATCTGTCCTACTTTGTATCCACGTCCCTCATGTGACATGGGATGCTTGAATCGACTAGTTCTGGTGAGGAATCCCCGTGCTGATACTAACATATCAATGGGACTAGATATCTAAGGTTACCGTTCTGAATGCGATGGGGAACCAATAGAAAGATCACGAGTCCGTGGACATGGACGTGGACGTGCGGATGCAACGACCCACTCTCCTCTTCAGAAACGGAAGTATGGGTGGGTTATCTAACGCCCGTGGTGGGGTATATAAAACCCTCGAGAGTGGCAGGTGAAGGTCTTTTCCTCATCGTCCCGTTCTCGACCACGTCGGAATTGCACGGTCCCACCAGCGAGAACGACCCGTTCAAGCTGGAGTGACGATCCCGCTCCTCAACTTACCACTGAGGTCGTCATTCGCTACGCGAGCACCATATCCCGTAGTTGTGGACTCATATAATCATGTCAGTGATTTTTTTTCGTTACTTATGACGGGCCAACATTTTCTGACATTTTCGAAGAAAACCAATACCACTCAACCGGCCGCAACACATCGCGACGCCCACTGGCAGTCGACTTATATAACATCGAACCCAAACGAACCCCATGCCCAAATCCCTTCGCTCAACTCTCTCTCCTACGCCGGAATAAGCACATGGTATTGATACTACCATGCCTCAGTAGCCTGAATCTAGTGGTCTCGACTACGTCCTGACCCACTTTGAAATACCTTTTGTGAGTGCGGTTTTTTCTCTTTTGCGGGGTTATCCGTTGTGCTATGAATCTGACGGGTTAATGCTTCGTACAAACCAGCAAATCAAGTAACCCAAAGTCCCCCCCACATCGTGTACCATCCAATATGAACGGAGAGGCGACGTTCTCATCACTTTAGTACAGTACCATCTTACCCTCACCTGTATGGAACTCGAACCAAATGTTGAAACCAATGCCGATGAATGGAAATTGAACTTCGTTTCATATTGCGTTGTGCATCAGTAATACAGATGCTTGAGCTACATGTCATATGGTACATGGTACACCTGCTTCGTTCGTTTGATGAGATCACTTCCAGCACCTGATTCGCAGCATAATTGAGTCAGATGAATCCCGGAAGTCGAAAGCTATCGCCTATAGATTATGACTTACAAAATCTTGTATTCTCGGAGGATATGCTCATAACCACCAAAGGGTACGTTCGCGCCTCCCTATCGGAATTTGGTTCGCATGAGTCCCGAGGGAAAACGAGGTGCATCAAGTCCAAGGATCAACTCACGAGGTGCTTTCCGGCCTTACCGGGCACATTTACCCCATCGATATTCCCAAGGGCATGATACAATTTCTCCCCATTAGATTCGTAACCGCCCTCCACGGCACGACGACCGGGCGGGATTTCACCGTTCTTCGTAGAGACCCACTCCATATCGGGGGTGATGGGCAAGAGATCGTACCTCCCCTTATGTTCGAGTTCAGTACCACCATATGAAACACGACACGGAGGACGAAAGGAAGGAGCGATCTTGCAAGGATGAACCGAATTGTCGAGGATCGCGGAACCTACGAAAACTGGGCTCACGCCGTCTGCGTCCACGCAAGGGGGTGGTCCGGCTTGACGAGGAGGAGGGAACTCGGCGTTCGAAGCTAGTGGGATACGAAACCCGGATGGAGGGGGGTTCTTTCCAGGAGGAGGGTGGCCAGAGTGCTTGCCTCTGAGGTGATCGAGGAGACCTCTTTCGCCACCGTGTTCGTTATCGTCATGGACGCTGTTATCAAAACCACCAGGGAAGCCTCGAGGTTGAGGCTGAGGCTGAGGTTGAGTTTGGGGTTGAGGGAATTGGTACTGCGGAGGAGGCTCGAAGTTGAGGTGAGGGGTAGGGTCTGGGAAATCTGGATCGACTCTTGGGGGACGGTGGTCGCGGATGGGTCCTTTGTCAGAGGGGTCGCGGAGGAACCAGGGGATGCCGTAGGATCGTTCGGACTCCATGGTGTGTAGCGGGGGAGGAGGTTGTGCAAGTTAAAGTAAGTAGATATAATGAGAATTTCAATGCCCGGCCAACGCCGCCCTGTGACGTCATACCCTAGAATGTTCCTTCAAGTTCACCTCATCGACGTGTATGTAGCGCCTTGCCACACTGGCATCGATCAGCGTCGTTCATGTCATCGAGCCCATCTAGAGTACTCTGGACTACGGTTCACTGATGTCATTGGCCTTGGTACTTTCGGTAGGATCTCTGCCACTTTGGCAGATCAAACAGATGACCGCAAGTCGTGGAACCTATCCTTCATTCTTGTCAGAATGTACAGGCTTTGCTGGTACACAACATATTCGTTTCGTGCAGTTTGCGAGGCGAGGGTGGTTAGGTTCACTTCCAATATCTAATCCATCCCCGAAAGAGATTGGATCAGTTCGGAGGTTGCGCCATGGATGACTACTTACAGGATGCTGTAGTTCTCTCGGAGATTATGTTCTCTTCCTCCGAACAGTATGCTTGCGCCTCCCTAACAATTTCCGATGGGTAAAGTTCCCTTCCCAAGATAAATCAGCCGAATTCACTTACCAGGTGTTCACCGGCCTTCCCGGGGACATGTATGCCTTGGATGAAGCCAAGAGCGTGGTAAAGCTTTCCACCGCTAGATTCGTAGCCACCCTCAACAGGACGACGGCCATGAGGGATTTTGGCCGCTCTTCGTTAGAACTCATTCTAGATTGACGGCTAACCGTACACAACTTAGACATGTTCCAATACGAGATGCAAACGCGGTACCTCCACTAGATCTGCAAGGAGCGAGCGAATCTTCAGGAGCTCGCCGCTCATGTCCACGGTATGTTTGATTTCCTGCCTGACGGGAAGTCTGAAAGTCGATAAAGTGTTCGGGTGGAGGTGACGGCAGGGCGAACCTTCCCGAAGATGTATTGTTTCAGATCTGGGCCAAACTCGTCCCGGATTTCTATGCGAGAGATGTGCAAAGCATCGTGAAACTCCTGGACGTCGTCTGGTTTGCCTCCGGGTGTGGCGGTCAGTGCGAGTAGAGTACTCGGAAATGGGGATCCTTGTGCATGAGTTCTCGGATGAGCTGTACGTAGGCGTGATTGCCCTTCCCCTTATGCGCTTCGTCTGTGTTTCCATTGCGAGTCAAGGCAACTGATGCCAACGGACGAGAGGCGCTTACCGATGGCGAGGAGAATAGTCCTACTAGGGTCACAGGTTCCATTAAGAAAGTCGTTCATTAACGTCTGTGGGGTCATGTAAAACCCAAGCTTCTCCTCCCACTGAGCACCGAGACATTAGAGTCTACGTACATGACTATGACCCTCACCAAGATCAGTAGGCCAAGGGGACTGCTCGAACTCAACCATCTCCTGTTCTCCTTCGCCATCCATATTGTTTGACTTGTCCTTTCCGTTCTTGACAACCCCCCACCCGGTCTTCGCATATTCCGTTCGACCCCACGTCTTCGTCTTTATCATTTCCCCCCTGTCTCGGCGGTAGCTTGTTCCTGTCCTCAGGTGGGGCGGGCAGACCCCAAAGCGTCTGCTGCTGGAGTTTTCCGCTCGAGGTTCGACTAAACTGCCGAGTGACAGTAGAGGGTCCTACAACCGGGTCTGTCCTGTTCTGCAGTTGTTGGGCTTTAGCCTCGACTCGTTAATCGAATCCTTCCTAGTTCGCGTTCCCTAAGTCAACGAACATCGAACTTGTATTCACCGTCATCAGATACGTTGACCACCTCTGCTAATAAAGATTTAGGGAGTGATATGCTAGGTGAGGGTACGGGTGCAAGACGCGATGGAGGACGAAGGACGGGGTGAGAGGCCACCGGGACAGGCGCAGGAGCAGACTCTGTGACTTGCTGTTGCGGTTAGAGGTCATTCGCAGCTTCAAAAGCGTCGACGCCCGCTACGATGGTGGAATTCTGGAAATCTTCACCGCCAAAGAAATAGTCATCCGACGTAGATGGGGGTCGTAGAGAAGATGAAGGTCGCGTCCTGGGACAGACGGCCTCATTGGAATTGACCGATCGCGCTTCGGCACATGACCTAGCCTTTCACGGTTGCCACTCGCCGCTCGGCTGTTGCCTGAAGGAAAGGCGAAGTAGAGGCAACATCATTGTGTGAAACAACAAACAAAACTTCTTGTATGTATGTGGGCAGAGGTCGACACTAAGTACTGAGTTGCCTCGGGTAAATATATACCGGAGACGAAAACGAATGTAAGGGTGATGTAGTCAATCGCGACGTATTCAAAGGCAAGTCCGATGATAATTTATGATTAGTGTCCATGGGTAAAGCTAGATGAAGGAGTTCACAAAGGGATGAACTCGAATGTCTGGGAAAGGAATCAAAAAATGTGTAGTGAGATAGGAACCGTAGACTTACAATGGAGGTAACGGCGACTGGGTACCTGGCATAGAAGGCGGCTTCATCACCACCAACGTAGATCACACCGTTCTGGACGAAGTACTGGACATTGGGGAGGGCTGGGATACTAATGAGAACGATCAAGAATATGCGGAACGGCCGGAAACGTACATCCATCAGGGTTGACCCAGCGTGGGGCTAAAGTTCCAGTGGCGGAATCAAAGGTCCACGGTGGAGGTGAGAGGTGGGTACTTGCGAGGTACACGTAGCTACCAAACAAGTATCAGCCCAAGCGATGGAGGAGGCAGCGGCGATGATCTACTTATAGGATCCTGGGGAAAGAACTGAGTTTGTGTTGCCAATACCCTGAGCAAGGCCCAAGGACTTGGAGTTTGGAATATCCGAATTCTAAAAGTAAAAGGAGATGAGAAGAGGAGCTCTGAATTGAAGCCAAGTCAAAGCCAACCTCGGGAATAAGATCGAGCTGAGTGCCGGAACCGGTCTGATCCGTTTCAAATGTAACAACGAGCGCACGATTGATGTTGCTGTAGAGGTAGGCACCGGCCGACGTGGACGAGGAAACGTAACCCAGAACGGAGTTGTCAGACGATCTCTTGATCTGAATTCCACGGTGGTGGATTGTCTTAGGTTCAGGTTTGGGCTTAGGTTCGGGTTCGGGATCAGGCTCAGGCGTTCCAGAAGGGCCGATACGACGGACGGGAGTACCTAGAACAATTGGAAATTCCTCAGAAAGGGACAGTGTGATATACCAGAACTACGCAAACGCACCGCGTCGCAGGATCGGGTTCTTGAGTGGAAGACCCCTGCGAAGGAGCGCGGCGTTGGTCAAACCGTGAATGGTACGTGTAGGATGTTCAAAAAAATCGTGCTTGATGGCCAATTTAGCTACTTCGCATCCCTTCTCGAGTCCGCAGTTGTCATCGACGGGGAGAGCAGCACCCGCGACGGCAGTGACGAGGACAGCCAAGGCTGGGATGAAGGAGAAAACCCGCATAGTTTGTGGTTGAGTAGAAAGGAGTGTGGGGTTGAGAAGAGTATAAGGAGAAAGAAGAGGAGAAGCGAAGAAAACCGCTGGGAGGGAGCCCACAGAGCCAGCCCAGTTTTGTAATAAATCACAGCAGCCGGCTTTCAGGAACCCGCCGGACCCCTTATGCCGTCGCCACCCAACAAAAGCACGGAAATATATCACTAGTATGCACTCGCCACACGAGAACGCCAGGTTGGATCCGTTCCCAACGTATTCATGGAATATCCGCTGCTCTCTCTGCCAGGAGGGAAACCTGGTCAATGTTTATTTCTTTCTGTCCAATCACGGCCGTTCCGGAAATCCTCATCCTCATCGGCTTTTTCTTCTTTTGGAAGTTGACAGCTGCAATGTCAAAACTGTCTGATACGTCGAAAATGCTCGGGGTAGGGTCCATTTGTATTTCCTTGTGAAGTTTCTCGGGCGCGAGAGTTATGGAGGTAGCCAGCGAGCTACTTGGGGGGTGAGAAAGGTCTGAGGAGACGTCCTGCTTCTCCGTCACTACCACACCCTTATGGTCTCCTGCAAAACCAGCAAAGGCATCAAGGGCCCGGTCTGCGAGACATCGGCGATCTCCTCGGGATTTCGTCTGGGAGTCTATCCGGATGGAGACGCAACCAGGAAACCTACGGATTCTCCCTCCCACGTACATGGTAGGCCGCCCACGGATCCTTAACGGCAAGCGAGCCTCTCGATCTGCAAACAGCTCAATAGAGCACCGAAGGATACTCCACACAGCAGCGTCTGGGCGAGACGAGGAGTGGGCTTATGTAAGTAGGAACTAGGCTCCGCAGAGATGGTTGTCACGGCTGACGAACGCAGTAAGGACCCGTCAGTTCCGTGGAATTCAAGACCGACGCCCGCCAAGACGAAATCCTGCGGATTTAAGACAGTGGAGTTCGGACCTTTCCGAGGGGAAACTATTCTGGTCGGTTTTGAACTACGCGGAACTGACCAGGCAGGGCCGTCCCTCATGGACGTGCATGTAGCGCCTTGCCGTGCTGGCATCGACCAACGTCGTTCATGTCATCGAGCCCATCTAGAGTACTCTGGACTACGGTTCGCTGATGCCATTAGTCTTAATATTTTCGGTAGAATCTCTGCCAGTTTGGCAGATCGAACAGACGAGTATAAGCCGTGAAATCTATCTTTCATTCTTGTCAGAATAGTACAGGCTTCGCTGGTACACAGCATACTCGTTTCGTGCAGTCTGGATGAGGGTGGCAGGTTCACTTCCAACATCTAATCCATCCCCGAGGAAGAGATTAGATCAGTTCGGAGGTTGTGCCGTGAACAGATGCTCACAGGATGCTGTAGTTCTCTTGGAGATTATGTTCTCTTCCTCCGAACGGTATGCTTGCGCCTCCCTAACCATTTCAGATGGGTGAAAGTTCCCTTCCCAGGATGAATCGGCCGAATTCACTTACCAGGTGTTCACCGGCCTTCCCGGGGACATGTATCCCTTGGGTGAAGCCAAGAGCGTGGTAAAGCTTTCCACCGTTAGATTCGTAGCCACCTTCGACAGGGCGATGGCTATAAGGGATTTGGCCGTTCTTCGTTGGAACCCATTCCATATCCTGAGTTACAGGTAAGAGATCGTATCTTCCGTGGTGCTCGACTTCGCTACCGCCATATGATACGCGACACGGACAATGGAGAGAGGGGACGATCTTGCAAGGATGAACAGAGTCGGGGAAGATAGCAGATCCGACGAAGACCGGGGTTGAACCGTCGAAGTCGGTGGTAGGAGGTCGACCCAACTGATCAGGACTGGGGAACTGGGTGTTTGGACCGAGCGGGACACGATGTCCGGACAGAGGAAAGTTCTGAACAGGCCGGACCCCTCCAGCATCACCGACTGCTCGAGCGGATTGTTGTTGCGGAGGTCGTTGGAAGGAGTAGTGAGGGTTTAGGTCGGGAAAGTCGGGTTCGACTCGAGGAGGACGTTGGTCACGGATGGGCTCGGTGCCGGGTTCGCGGAGGAACCATGGGACCTCTCCGGACTGGGGCGGGTGTGCGGGTTGGGAAGGTTGGGAAGGTTGGGAAGGTTTACCAGAGGGATTGTAGTAGTTCGCTGCTTCGCCGCCGTGGGCGGGACTACTAGAAACGTTCGCGTCAAATGGATGCGACGACGGTTTGTCCTTCTTATCCTTATCCTTTCTCTTCTTACGATCCTCGTCGTCGTCATCATCTTCACCTTCGTCTTTCTTATCTTTCTTGTCCTTCCTCTCTTTCTTATCCTTATCCCTCTCTTTATCCTTCTTCTTCTCGTCCTTATCCTTATTCTTTTTCTCGTCTTTATCCTTATTCTTCTTCTCCTTCTTCTCGTCCTTATCCTTATCCTTGCCTTTATCCTTCTTCTCTTTCTTCCCCTTCTTCAACTCCGTCTCACTATCAGAACCGCTCATCGCGATATCGGCGTGTCAAGGTAGGTTGGCAGGTAAATATTCGGAATAAAGGGCGAAAAAGGAGGGTAAGATATCGGGAAGAGGACAACTGTGGATTTCGACGAAATTGAACTGCTTATCACCCCCTTTTAAAGGTGTGGGAAATGAGACGTTCTTGGCCCCGTCATCGCCGCATCGGGAACAAATATCGCCCATGGGGTATAGTTCCCATACTTTCTCAGTGAAGCAATGCAAAGCAAACACACAGAAGACAACGTAGTGATATGAGAAGTCATATAAGCTCGTACACATAAACACCCTCAACCACTGTGGCGTGGTCACGGGTATATAAGTCCGTTGTGTAAAATATCGGACGTGGAAGATTAGAAAATCTATCCTGGTGATAAAAAAGAGCCCGATAGGAAAGAAAGCAAGAAAGCAAAAAGACATCATATGCCCCCGTTTGCATGAAGAGCCAGTCCAACTCCGGAAAAAATGCTCAGCCCTTAAACAAATGTCGCATGTGCTTGACAAGGAAATGGGAATTATGTGGCCACGACGCCGACGAGGATAGCTGTGAACACGCCAAGGACGCTCAAGGTATTCTTGGATCCTCCATTATGGCCAGTGTTACCGCCACTAGTGGTATTTGAAGTTCCCGAGCCGTGGGAATTGCTACCGGGGCTACCAGAGGCACCGCCATTACCCTGAATAGCAGAAGGATCTGGGAAGGCTGATCCAACAGGTTGGATTTCGAAAGGCTCAGAATGAGCATAAATCTGGAACACAGATATCGTAGGCCCGTGACAACCGCAATCAGCCTAGCGTAATGGATGATGCGAAGAAAACGCACGAACATCATTGCTGTTGAAGGTGTTCGTCAATTGAATGGTATACCCGGTGGCAGCAGGGACGCTCAGTTGCGTGGACAAGATCAATTTGCTGCATAGATAGTTGGGGAGAGCCGCGATGATTGGAAGAGGAGCGGCCAACACCTTCCGGTCGGAGTTCGCAATGCTAACCAAGAAACGTGTTGTTAGTGTACGTATTGACCGACGGAGCTGGAGAAACGGTAGATGAGAGGTTGGCGAGCTCACAATACGTTGAATTGGTCATGAGTCTTATCACTGCAATCCCAGACCAGAGTATTGTTCGAATTGGCGACTGAAGAACAAGATTTTCGTTGATAGTGGTGAGGCTAGCCCACAAAGTTTACTCACCCCACCAAAGAGTTGAGCCTCCTGGGGAGATGACCTTCAATCCAACGGCGGTGCTGACGAGAGTGGTGAGAAATGCGGTGAGAGACAAATGAGCCAACAACATTATCTTTTACTAGGGTAAAGAACTGTTGGATGGGAAAGGAAGAGGGGGAAAGAGCGCCTTGACACGTGGGTCAACCGAACTTGGCCCGTCCGCGCCTTTCATAGGACCCCCGAGTGTAGGTGGTGAACTTGGTCGGGCGTCCGGCCAAATTTCCGCCCGAATTCCTATGGTGTTGGTCGCGGTCCGGACAAAAATTGAGGCCAGGACTCCTGGAGTCAGCCGGGCTGTCCGTACATGTAGAGTGGGTAGGTCATGGTGCATGGTAGATATGCGTAATGAGAGACGTATAACGTAGTCCAGACGTGAGCCATGTATATATTCTGAGGTATGGAGGGATGGGAAAGGCACACGGCCTATTTTTTGCCTACGAGACACGGCCAGGTGGGTGGGAATCTGACAGCGGTGACTAAAGACCCCTCCACGGTTTTGCCTTGGACATAAAGAATTGTTGAACGGAGCTAAGACCTTCCGCAATGTCGTTGCGGTAGTGCCGAATGATAAGACGTAGCACGATCAATATCGAGGAGATCTCCGAAATAGTCCCAGCGGAGATGATGAAAAGATAACAGATGACGCCTACGCCGGTGAGTGTTATGACGACGGAGCAAACCGTGCGGCTAAGGTCCTAGAAACATCGAGCAAGAGAGACCCCTGCCAGCATCGTGAACAACAAGCATTCCATGAGAAATCTGAAGTGCCAGGTGATCGCCCCCCACATCTTAAGTTCCCGATAGCGGTTGCGGCTGATGAAGGAACCATCCGCATGCGAATTAAGCCACTGTTTGTCGAGCATGGCACAAATGCTGCCAGTAAGGCATTCGCCAGGGAGGCGCCTATGATGATCTGGAGTAGGAGAGAGGCGTGACGGGCGTAGGAGCCAAAAGTCGGTGAAAACCCTACACGAAACCGGCGTCTCTACGGCTCTCTCAGGGTCCTCGACGGGGTCGTCTGACGCAGGGACGTGAAGCAGTTCCAGAGCTACGGGGTATACGGGGTTGGACCGGAGTGCAGATTTCAGGATAAAGCCATAAACCGGCGCAGCTTCGAGACATCTAAATTTTTGTGGGACTGGTCAGGAAGAGATATTACATCCTGACGAGTTTCAGGTCGTGCGACATCCAGGTCCAGAGTCCTAGAGTGTGAGTTAGAGTTAGTTAGGGCCTCACCCACGCTGTGAAGTGGAGTCTAACCAGAAGTCCCGATTCATCCGCGCCTTCACTGACCGACTGACTCACCTTATGATTCTAATCCGAAAGTATGCACATGATTCTGTAGCGTTATACCTAGGTTATTGCTTCTGCACGTTGTCCGCACTCTCCATTACTTAGAACATCGGATCCGAGGCACCGGCGTGTGCTCAGGACTGTTTCCCAGTGGCGCCGAAAGGATCTACCCTTCTTATTCGATATGGAGAGCTTATTCGCACCGTATGTGTCTGGCGTACGTCCGGATGTTAATTTGGGCCCGAGGGTTCGAGCGTTACAGGCAAGCGCACACTATAAATGTACATCTTTCGCTCTACTGATGCTACGTATTACCGGTTGACCTGTCATCACGTCTCCTGTCATAGTTCCCTTACGCCCCCCTGACCCTCGGTTTTTCCTGGATCTTCGGGATCATCGGGATGACCGGCCCCTTGCGTATCTGGGAGCGCGCGGTTGATGCAGTTCAGCACAGCGTCCATTGATCCAAGCCAAGAAGGTTTCACCACTACTATAGGTAGTTACACCACTCCCTCGCATCCATACTAGGAACACGTGAAAGATAATTAGCCCCATCAGGATGTCATACAGTTCTCGTCCCTTGCAACTTGACCCCGAACGATGACCATCTACCACTCTCCTATTCCCGACCTCGCGATCCCCGACGAGTCGCTCTTCACCTTCCTCTTCGAAGGAAAGGTCGACCGCGAGATTCCCGGCACGACGCCTGCCTTCATCGACGCGCCCACCGGACGCAGCGTTACACGTTCAGAACTCAAGACCGCCTGTCTCTCTCTCGGATGGGGTCTCAGGAACATTTTCGCAGGGTTGGGAGGTATGGAAATCACGAGAGGGGACACCGTGATGATCTTCAGCCCAAACAGTTTCGCGTGGCCGTTTGCGCTGTTTGGGTCTATCGCGGCTGGGTTTAAGGTGACGTTGGCAAATTCTTCGTACACTCCAGCAGAGCTTGGGTACCAGTGGAAGGACAGCGGGGCGAAGGTGGTCTTTACCCATCCCGTGTTTGTGCCTACGGTGGCTACGATGCTTGAGGCGAATGGGGCAAGTAAGGAAGAAGCGAGGAAGAGGATCGTTATTATGGGAGTGAAAGATAGGAACGCGACCGCGAAGGGATTCATTCATATGGATGACCTCTTTGGCAAGGGAAGCTTGAGTGCGGCTGAACGGTTTGACGGTCCGCTGTCGAACGAGACAGCGTACCTCTGTTACTCTTCTGGGACGACGGGAAAGCCAAAAGGTGTCGAGGTTAGGCTTTTCGCAACGTCGAGTGATGCGATGTCTCATTTCGATGCTCACCACAGTCGACACACAAGAACATCATTTCGAACTGCCTCATGATCCGACCAGCGTTCCCTCCTACTCAGGTAGAGAAAGACGTTATGCTCGGGATTCTACCATTCTACCACATCTTCGGTATGTCTTGAGGTTTCCGCTTTTTTTCACGGAGATGCTGAGAAGACCAATTCCAGGGGGTGTCATGTTACTTCCTTTCGCGATGGTGGTCGGATCGCCGGTCGTGATCATGCCACAGTTCGAACCTGAAGTGTTCTGTCGAAACATCGAGAAGTACAAGGTGACGATTTCGCTTATCGTCCCACCCGTGTGCCTCGCGATCCTTCATCACCCTGGTACGAGCTATTTATGCAGGGCGAACGGTACTGGGTTTTCTTGACGAACCGTCCCACCTTTAGCGACGAACAAATACAACTTGAAAACCTTGCGCCTTCTCATGTCAGGTACACATTCTGGCTTGCGTTCCCCTTCGTAGGATGTTACGCTAACACTGATGTCACTTCAGGTGCTGCACCGCTCGGTGCTTCACTCATCCAAGCTGTTCATGATAAGCTGAAGTCTGTCGGAGCTCATACCATAATTCTGCAAGGTGAGCAAACAACGATTGTCGTGCCACCTTTTATCGATTCGCTCTTATGCCCTATGTAGGCTACGGTTTAACGGAGATGTCCCCCGTTGTTCACATTCTGCCTCGTGACCAATTCTTGTCCAAAGCCGGGTCAGCTGGTATCCTCGTACCAAACCTCGAAGCGAGGCTGGTCGGAGATGGTGGTGTGGATGCGAAGCCGGGTGAATCCGGTGAGCTGTGGTTGCGTGGTCCGTCGGTTATGAAGGTATGTCGATACAAGCGACGTCGACTCTTGAGTGAAGTCTGACTTCGTGTACGTTAGGGGTACCTGAATAATCCCGAGGCGACCAAAGAGTCAATTACTACCGAGGGGTGGTACAAGACCGGAGATGTCTGCGTTCGTGATGCCGAGGGGTACTATACCGTCGTAGACCGGATTAGGGAGTTAATCAAGTACAAGGTATACCCTCCAAGTTCCTCTTCAACGATTCGAGTCCTCTTGAATGCTAATTCATTCCCCTCAGGGCTTCCAAGGTACATTCGCACATTTCGAGGCGGAAATTGTCTCATCCTGACTCACCACCACCGTTGCGTTTCAGTTCCTCCGGCTGAGATGGAAGCGTTGCTATTGCAACACCCCAAGATCGTTGATGCAGCCGTCGTTGGGGTGTATTCTGAGGAAGATGTCACAGAATTACCAAGGTTTGTTTTTCCGTATCATCCTTTCCGGGTTGCCACCGGCGGGTGTACTAACCTCCTTTCCCTCACTCAGGGCATATGTCGTCCCTAGGGTGAAACCGCGACTAGGGGGAGAGTCCGAGGCATTCTCCAAGGAAATACAAGAGTGGGTCCAAGGCCGCGTGGCCAAACACAAGTTCCTCAGAGGAGGGGTGGTCATCATCGACCAAGTTCCAAAGAGCGCAGCGGGGAAGATCTTACGAAGGCAGTTGCGTGATCTAGCTAAGGCGGAATCAGGCCCCAAACCCAAGTTGTGATCATTATAATCCTTACAAATCCGCAAAATTGTAAGATGCAAGGAAAGATGGAGGATCTATCCGACTTGAGAGAGCAATTCTAAGCTACATGAAATCGACGAGAGTGAGAAACAGAAATATCAAACAACATCGACGAATGGCGAAAGCACGAGGGAATGCAACTAGGACGCACGAGTGTCAGGTATACGAAAATACCCAAATAGACAAAGGACGAGGATGAGGTGAAGTGAGGAAAGTGAAGTTTGAGGTAGAAATTCCGTCTATTGAAACCTCCCGTATACGCAACAAACGCGCAGGCTTCAGTGATCAAACCACAGATCCCGCCTTCAACTCGACAACAACGATAACGGACAGCAAAACCGCGTAACAGCAAATGAGGAAGATACCCCACGCTCTCGTCAGGTAGAATCCATTCAACGGTACCACCACGGCAGTCGTGAGTAGGATCGCCAGTAGACCCAAACCATTGGTGAGGAGTGTTGGCGAGAGAGGAAGGTCGTACGGCTTGGCGGACTGTGAAATGACGTAGGAGCCTGAGATTCCCACCCCGAGGAGAATGTTGAGCATGGGACCACCGAAACAAGCAGAAAAACCCATGATAGGAGCAAAAACCTGAGACGATACGTAAATGCAGGACACAGAGACAGTGATATCAAGTAACATACTGCGACGCTCATGTTTGCAACAAGGTCTGCGAGAGAGTCGCCGACAGCAAAAATGGTGAGACCGATGATGGCATCTGATAGTCCGAATATGAACCCGAAGGCCTAACAAATCCAAAGAGTCAGAACGGGAACTTGTAAGGAAAATGGCCAATGGGGTCGGCTGACCTTGAGAACCCCAACAACCTCATCGGCGACGGCCATGATCCAAACTACGGCGACGAAGAATCCCATCGAACAGCGCAGGGTGCGCATAGTTGGGTGTTCTCCCGAGGCGGAGAATATGAGAACGAGGGTGGCAGCCATGATACCAGCGACGGCAGTGGCAGTCAACAACAGCATCTCATGCTTTGTTTCATCTAGCCCCAAAGCCTCAACTATCAGTGCTAGTTTGTGCGCCACGGGTAGAGATGAATTTACCAAACAATACTGCGACGCACCACAGAGGTCCAAACGTGCACTGCGCCGCCATCAGCCATTTATTGTACTTGAGTTCGTGCAACTCCTCCACAACCTCTTCCTCTGCAATCAACGCTCTCTCCACCTCCACTCCCTCTTCTTCAAAATCAATTAGCCTGGAGTCTATGGATCTCGCCCCGACCGTAGGATGCTTTTCTATTGATTTTTCAGTTGTATACGGTGTCACCACCACGGGTAAGGTGATGGTAAGGGCCATCACTGCAGGGGCAGCAAACAAGGCAACGATCTTCCCCAAGAAACTCTTGTCCCAGAAGTGATGGAGAGTAGGGAAAAGTGTATGCCACGTCCGGTACAAAGCATGTTTCACCCTCTGTCGTTTTGAAGGAGGTGTAAATTGGTGTGACGCTGTATCCGCTTCTGAAGGTGGATTAGATGGGAAGATCATTTGGTCCAGTCTTTCAACACTGCCTGCAGGTGACATGCGGGGCGAACGCGCATGTAGTTGGACGTTCTCAGTGACGGAATCCCATGGATCCTGGTCGGGTGTTCGTGGCCGAGACAATGAGGACTGAGAATGATGGAGGGGATAATGTCCCCTGACATATGGCGTCAAGGGACTCTCTTGGTAAAGATGAAGATTGAGAGGGTCACCGGCGGCTTGACTCGCCAAGGAAGCTACTACCTGTCGGAATTCTAGGGCACCAATCAACGAAAACGACGGCATCTGGTGTGAAGTGCTAGGACGGCGACGGTAGGGAGAATGGTATGGCGTAGATGAAGGGGAACGTGTTCTTGAATGACTTGCACGGACGGTGCTGTATCGCGTTGAGAGATCCGTTTGTATACGAGGCGGTCCAGGTTGAGACTTGGCTCGAGGCCGGCCAGATGGTGTCCAGTCCATTGGAGTTGCCGATGGTATCAAGGAGTTGAGGTCCTCAGATGTGGAAACAGTGGAGACTAGAATTATGCTCAGTCCTGAATGATAGAGTTGAAAAATAATGCCAACTTACCATCATCCTGGTAGGGCTGCTCATCGTGGTACACGATTTGAGGCACTCCCTCCGCACTGTACTCGTTCCTGATTAAGGCTTCGTGCGCTTTCCTCGCTTCCTGTCTCCTCTCCCACCAACTTCCAATAACCACCAGGCAAACGTAAGTGACGTAAAGCCCCACGAGGGCCAGAGCCTCCCACAAAAGGAGTCTACCATCCCAAAGGAAAGCGATGACCAAGGTGACGGCAAGGAAGAAGAACCCGACATCCCTCAAGAAAGGGAACCTCTCCACTTTGAAGGGCCGAATGATGCACATGGAACCCGCCACGCAACTCACAATGAAAGAAGCGGCCCCGAACAACTCTCCGATCGCCAAACTGCCAGTGTTACTGCGCATTGCAGAGAAGGTTGTGAACACATCGGGGCTACCGTTTCCGATCGCGAGAAAAGTTACTCCGGCGACGCTTTCGTCCAGCCCAAGGGTTTGAGCGACCGTGGCAAGATTCGGGCAGAAGAAGTCGGAGGCACTTATGCCAATCGTCGAGAAGAGAAATATAAGCCAGACGACGAGACCCGCGAAGGTCCATGGTCGGGCTTCTGGTGTGGTGCAGAAGTATCGCTCGGTATAATGAATCGAAAGGAAGGAATCCGACTGTGGACATTCTTCCTTAACGTGTGCACATTGACCCTCGAGTGGCAACTTGTTAGGCCTACACCGATGATGTAAAACCTGGCAGACGAGAAAGATTCAAAAGTTCAATGTATGGTGAAATCCAAAGAGATCAGATGGGTGAATACAGACGCACGTTCTCTCCAGACCCTTCCGAACCCGTGGCGAACAATCCCCTCTTGAACAAAGACGTTCCTGCCCCAAAATCCTGGAGATTGTGTTGCCGAACTGCTGGGGTCGTAAGCTTCGATTGTGAGAGGAGTAGTATGTTGACAACTAGAGCGGCTGCAAAGATGATGGTGGCTTGGCTGCGAGCCATTGCAACACCGGTCCCTCAACGGAGGGGAGGGTAGTTACGGATGTGGTGGTGGGTGAAAGAAGTAAAGAGCGAACGGGAGAGTGCTTGTGACACAAACGCCGGCCTCACAGAAGCCCAGGGACTGCGTGACCGGCTTGGTCATTTCGATCGTCAGTGCTCGGTTACGGACAGGCGTTCGTTTCCCGGCCCGAGATGGTCTTGGCAGTACTTAGCCGCACGCCTGCTCTGGACCCATCTTCGCAATGAAAACCTCTGGTTACTATTTGGCTAAATATACATACAAGGAACGAGTGTAAAAGGTATTAAAGGTAGGTCACCGGCGGGGTGGTGTACCCAGGTATATAGAAAAGCCGAACAAGATCGCAGTCGAAAACGTCAGAATCAACCCGCCAACCCATACCTTAATGACGCTCGACCCAATGACAGGGTTTATCACGAAAAATACAATATCTCGGGCTCCGTTGTCGAATGTCGTTGAAGCGCAATAACAGTTGTCAAATGCACCAGAGGACTGGAAGAAGCAAACTACCATAATCCCGACGCCGGAGGCGACGGCCAAAGTTTTACCTAAATATCCACAGAACACTGCCCCGCCATTCAGACACGCCTGAGACCAGGAGCGCCAGTATATCGAACCATATTGCGGTCGAGACGCATGAGCGAGGATACTAGGTGCGACATATAGGAGCATTGCCACTGTTGACACCACTCCGTACATGAGGAACGACAACGCGCGGCAACCCAACCCAACAGGGGACATCCAGTAGTGGATGACCACTGCAGCTCCAATCGTACCCCACTGTAGTCCAAGGGCGAATGTCGCGGCGAGCACTACTCGACTCCAGATCCCTGGGGCCCACCGTGAAGGTTTCCTGGGGCCACGCGGATTGTAGAACGGCAACAGAGTGATGGAGGTGTTAGGGGTACGAGGGGATATGGGACTTGGTGGGATGATGGGACTCGGTGCTCCGAACACCTTTTCAAAAGGCGTAGTGATTTCCGTACAGTACCTGATGACCTGTTCGCCCGTTCCGAGTCGATTCTCGCTTGCCACACTCCCAGGATCGCTCGCCACCCACACCACACCCCGCCCGGGCCCGTAGTTATCGACCGGGATCCACTGCTCCGCCTTGGCAGCAGCATTCTTTGCCAATGACAAAATATGCTGCGCTGTAAGCCAGCCATTTCCATGATAAGATCAAAAATACCTACGTAGTCGAGACAAAAGGAATTACATGATATGAGATCACGAGACCCGTATATCTAGTATATAAAGCACACCTATGTACTAGATACGATACCAACGAACGAACAGAGTTCAGTCCCCTTTCTATCTCTCTGAGTTTTTCCCTTGTGGACATCGAACCCCCACAACGCGTCTCAGTTGATCGGCCGAAACCGATCATCCTGAGCCCGTCTGGCCCACCGTCTCACATTTTTTGAAAGGCTCGAAGCTCTGCTAGGCGACGAAATCTCTTGCGACTAAACACCCTGCTTTTCTCTTTTCTCTCTCTCTTTCTCTAAACTCTCTCTAGGCTCGGACTGATCACCTGAGCTTCTCTCTCATATCTCTCTGTTGACATTTCTTTATTATCAAGCGCTACATAAAAATCATCAAAAATGACATCAAAAAGAAGTCCGATGCCCGGAAGTATGTCAATTGACGACAGCCCGGTCAAAGGTGAGTCCATTATTAATTCTACTTGAAAACCCAAGCCGGGTTATGCCTGGCAAGTCACAGGTCCCCCTGAACAAATGACTGACTCGGCTATGGCTGAGAAATGGGGATTGGGGGGCACGATGGGTGATGAAGTAAGGACTAGGTCCCAGCGAAGGGACGCCGAAGGGAAGGTACCAAAGGATGATAAAGTCCCTTGGAGACCCCCTGGTCCTCTTTCCCGAACTGCTTCGGGGGAAGGAAGGAGGAAAGCTGCCGCAATGTCACACACTCAGAGTGGTGACATGAGCGGCTCAGGTCTTGATTGGCCAAGTGAGCTTGGTGGTGATTGACCTGTGGAGGACAAGCCTCCCCTGAGCCTGGATTGATCCGACGAAGCAGATGGCGATCAGTGACTGGACAACCTAGATCGGCTGGGCAATCCCAGTGGCGATCAGTTAGACAAGGGATTAGATCGGCCAAAGGAATTTGGCAGCGATCATCCTAAACCTGGTAACTATGAAGAAGTAGTAGAGATACTGGATATAGTAGGAAGTACTGGAAATAATAAAGACATTTCCTCTTCAAATATTCGTACTTCGGAAATCCCCAGTAATGAGGATGAGGATGAAGTCATTGCGCACCTTGAAAAGGAAGCTGCTGACTCAGACTCGGCAAAGGAAGCCGAGGACATGGGATGGCTACAAGCGAAAGGAAAATGTATGCGAAGGTCGGATTCCAACAAGGAAAAGGAATCTAGAATGGGGATACTTGGACCCCAATACTTTCCACAATGGGCAGAAGGTGTGGACAATAAAGGGATGGATGTTAGCAACGAAAACGATGATATGGATATTGAAGAATCTATTGTTGCTCCTGTCCTGCCTACCATTAAGGGAAAGAAACACATTGTCAAGAAGACAACGGCACCCCGGAAACTGACCGATCATAAAGAACCCAGAAAACATATGTTTATTGCACCTAAGACAACCAATCATGCTCTAGAAGCAGTGTCTTCTAAGTGTCAGGGCCACCGGCCCTGAGACTACCTATACTATGACGAGTAACACGAGGGCCTGGAAGTGTCGCTATCAGACACTGGTCGAGCGCGCTAGGGTGATGATGGGTCTGAATAGAGGGGGATGGTTGCACTGAGCGCAGGTATGCAAGAGGGGGTGATCCCCAAAAGTTTGTGATGATGAGACAAAAAAAAAGGGGATAAGAGAAGAAGGGGAAGGAAGGCAGAGAGCCAACAAATGGACGCTGGACAATCAGCAAGAGTCCCAAAGGCCGGGATATCCTGAGATTTCAAGACTGGGGAACTAATTTCCACCAGTTGTGCTAATATACATCTCGTCGTGATCATAAGTAAATAGTTGTAAATAAATGAACAAACATAAACTAACATCAATAAAAGGTGTGATATGTTCATCATGAAAGGAATGTATATAAAAAGAGTGTGTAGTTGTTGCCTATCTTCATCCTTAGAATGTCACAATCCACCTTCCTCCTGTCTGTCAGGGCCACCAGCCCTGGGACTCACTAAACTACGACGAGGTGCACGCGGGCCTGGATGGGTTGCTAGATGACACGGATCGAGCGCGCTAAGGCGATGAGTGGTCCGAACGGATAAGGAATCGCACCGAGCGCGAGTATGCAAGAAGGGGTAGTCCCTAAAAGTTTGCGATGATGAGATGTAAAAAGAGATAGGAAGAGAAAGGGAAAGAGGGAGAGAGCCAACGATGGACGCAGGCAATCTGCAAGAACGTCCCAAAGGCCGGGATTTCCTGAGATTTCAAGACTGGGGAACTAATTTCCACCAGTCGTCCTAATATACATGCGTTCGTGATCGTAAGTAAATAGTAGTAAACAATGGGACAAACATAATTAAACATCAACTAAAGGTCGTGAGGTAAACGTCAGAATGATGTCGTGAAGGCGTCATTAATTAAATGTGAAGGAAATAAAAAAGAATGTGTTCATCGCTTCCTCGACCCATCAAACCAATCAACTCATCCACCAAGTCCACCTCACCTCACTAAACCATTCCAAACCTCCCTTTACCCCTCCGTTATGTCCCTCCTTGGTCCCTGCATGCTCGAATTCCGTTTCTCCCCTGAGACCGAATGGGTCCTCACTTCCCATACTCGTGTCCTTGTTGTCCTCCTTGCCTCACCCTTCCACAAGCGTCGTTTCCTCAAGGTGGCGTCCAGGAAGGTGAGGTTGGGGTACTCCCATCTCCTGCTTACCCACCGTCTTCTTGAACATCCCATTATCGTACTTCCCTTCTGGACGGATGAGGCCTTTGACGTCTACCTCAGGGAGATGATCGCACTTCCCAGTAGGGCCGCTTGAGGTAGGCGTTTGCCTTGATTGACTCCAGTGTTGCTCAAGTCGAATTGTCAGGGTTGTCTTGTAGAAGGGGAGGAGTGAGAGAAGGGCTTGAGGACTTGTTGAGGGCGGGTGGCGGAGGAGAGGTAGAATTTATGGATTTTGACGAGGCGGCCGCGTTAGGTCTTCGCGCCGTCTTCCAAGCTTTGGTAGATAGGCCGTCGATACCATTACTTCTTGCCCAATGTTACCTTGTTGTGGTCTCCTTGGATCTTGTTACCGTTGCCCATAATGAACGTTTGGGCCGCCTCGAGAGTCGCTGCTCCGCGCAGGAACGAGAGCTGGGAGAGATGAGGGTGCGGCTGCTGGAGCTTGAGTTGGCCTGGGAAAGGATGGAGTTCCAGGATTTGGTAGTTTAGCCAGACCCGGTGGATACCAGTGCTCCGCTGTTCCCCTACTCCTTCTGATGTCGGCGGCCGTCTTTACTTCAATGGTACTTGGTTGGTCCTGTTTTCAATGGT